>NJDC01004670.1:0-23057 GCA_002245475.1 Calephelis virginiensis
GAGTGCCAGACCTCACGATTCTGACGAACCTGTCTTGCTTCCTTCACATTCATTACTCTTTTTATACAAACACGCCGGTTTCGGAGACTCTTGACACCACCCTCGGATAATATCCGATTGATCTGATTGTGAAATGTCAGCCTTGGTCCCCCCGGGTACCTACATCCATTACTTACTCTAAATTATTAGTTACTTATTCTAAAACTCTAAAATATACAACCATATAATGGCAATAGCAATAAAACTTTACTAAACAGACGATATTTAGAGCGGAGAGCGTCATGTTTGAGTTAAAAAATAAAATGATCTTAACAGAATATTAATATATATTTGGCTGTAAAGTATCACTAATTAGTACTTAATTTTTTTATCGCTTTAAATGTTAGGTATAAACTAAATAAATTATGCTTACTGATATTTTCGTAAAGACGCACATACACGCACACAGCGCCGCGTCCTTTGATAAACACCACTATGTATCTTGCTCAACGAAAAGAAAATTGGATTTTTCTAATGTTCTAATAAATAAAATGTTGCTCGGGATAGGATATGTGCCCGGTTGGCGATAGGCTTGCCACCTATCACATTGTGGGACTTAGTATCTTCGGCTAGTCGTGGGTACCCTGGTTGTGCCTCTGCCTACCTCTTCGGGGATATGGGCGTGAAGATGTATCTTGCTAGTGTGCAAGACGCGTCAACTGATCTTACAAATATGAATATGAAATGTTGTTTTTGTTTAGTAATTTCTACAATAACCTAAAATTGATGGAAACCACAATTAAACAAATACTTAAAATCAAACTAAAACGAATAGTACTCCAACAAATAAAAATGATTATTAAATACACTAATTATGATCTAAATTCTAAAGCTACTTTCAAATAAAATAAATGATTTATTGGATTCAAAAAGTACGAAACTAGCAAGCTATAATAACAACAAGTCCGTCTATCGGTTGCTAGAAATGGTGTGTCGCCCGACTGGCTGTCGCGCTGCCTCCAAGCGCCACGCACCCCTCCATGCTTCCATTCGTCACAGTAGTGGGTACTGGCGACGTGATTAGACCACGCCCACTGCGCCACTAAGTGCCATCTTACAGGGACGACTAAACCAAGGCTGGGATTTGCCACTGAAGAGAACGGAATATAAAGTTCCATACGGAAACAAATATCCTCTGAAGAAAACGCACACGCCAGCCCGAGGTACAAATGAATGTTCCAGTTTATATCCCGGGTAGGAGAGGTACATGTGTCAGCCGGAGAAGATATTTGCGTCTCAGTGGAAAAGAGCAAGACTGGCTTCGCCGTCTCCAGGTGAAAGTGGACGGCGTTCAAGTTGGAGTGTATTCCCTTAATATTGCAGAAATCCACAACGAGCGTGGAAGGGGTCGCCGAAAGTTTGGTGCCCAGCTTGCCTCGAACATATTTAATTTTACGCGCAAATTAAGCTGCAGCCATACAGGCAAACAGCATGGCACTACCACTTGGGAAGGTGACTGATTGCACTAGTGGAACAATTCAAAAACCCCAAGTTTTTGGACCGTCCCACCAGTGGCCGATGGGGTCGTCACGTCCCTACGCCAAAGTTTAATATACCTATTTATGGAAATATAAATAAAACAAAATGTATAAAATAACATTTAGAAAGAAACTGAACTTCCATTTCATTTCACACACAAAAACAAAACATACTATAACAATAAACAAGGGATGGTGTATATAGGCAACAGAATTTGGCGTTGCCAACCTAATTGGTAATATGTTGTCTACTATCAATATGTCTATTTTTAATCGCTGAAAAAGAGGAGTGCTAAATTTGTGTCTGTGCGTGTGTGTTTGTCTGTCAGCGTGCGCGCCTATGCGTACGTCCGCGTGCTTGTATTAGATTTTGTCGGGGATTATTGCACATTTTTAATTTTAATCTTATTTGAATACTTAAAGCATCATTGACATGTAACGAAAAGTGCTAATTTGTTGGGAAACGTAATTATAAATATGTTTTTATTCAAATTAATATTTAATATTGTAAAAAAATGTTTTAAAGACATTTTATTTATAAAATAAATCGTAGAACCATTACATAAATAGTCAATATTATAGAGATTAGACCAACTTTGCAGCGTAAATACTGTACGAATAAATTTATTTCTTTCTAATGAAAACGAGAGTAATCACCATATATATAATATACATACATATAAAATAAAGTCGCTTTCTCTGTCCCTATGTCCCTTTTTATGCTTAAATCTTTAACGCACACGCAACGGATTTTGATGCGGTTTTTTAATGAATAAAGTGATTGAAGAGGAACGTTTATATGTATATTTTGTAACCGTGCGAAGCCGGGGCGGGCCGCTAGTTACTATATAATTCAAAATCGGTTCAGTAGAAACATTATAAATCAACATGTTAGTCACCAGGGCTTCATTAATGAACATTGCTTTCCCGTCAAATTCGTAAGAGGTGAACGTCGGTTTTTGTCACCTATACCGTGACTATTACCTTGATAGTAGCGTTTTGCGTCGACTTATCACATGTTGCACTACTGCCTTACCCGTATCCATCCCACACAGCAACGGTTCAGTAAAGAAAAAAAAAGTTAGCCAGTAAGGTTACGTTCCACCGGGAAATCCGTCCTATTGTTTGCCTTCCTGAGGAGCTATTAAAATAAAAACAATTACAGAAGTTAATAATTATCTCTATGCATCAGTATCTGTGTGTGTCTGGCTATGATATGTTTATTATTACTTGTTGCTAGGAGGTGTAACAGAAGACAACTTTGAATTGATTTGCCGCGACGGCAGTCGTATGCCAGTGGTGGAGTACGAACGCTGCCACTGGGGGAAAGTGCCCGCCGATGCTATTGTTACAAGTAGTGCTGCAAGCGTCAAACAGAGGAAACGGTAAGGGTTCAAATCATAACTGATTTAATAATAACAATTTCAGTGTATTAAAATGGAACACAGCCACAATTATTTGAGTACGAGTATATGGCGCTTGCCTACGAGTCACTTCAAATAAAATGAATACTGCTTTGTGACTAACGTATTTACGTTTTCAAATTAATAAATTACATGCTTAAGTCCGATCGCAGACGTGCGGTTTCCTGATTAAATTTCCTAACCATGAATTCAGAGTTGGAGTTCCGTGAGAGTAGTGCACGTTTACGGTTTTTTGTATTTGCAATTTAGTAAAGGAAATTTCAAAAGGCAAAGTGATGAATTTTTCAAGCTTACTATTTAGTTTGTGTTGCTTTTCCTAGCCGTTGATATTCACTTAGCTGATAAAATGAACAAATTGTAAATTATCTAGTATAACTATAACTAACTATATCTGTTGACGAGTCAACACCGAAACGAAACCGCTTCTTTCTGAAATGTCATTCCGCTCTCAGTTTCTGAAATGTAAGCACCAAAAAAAATAATATAATAAATATTTTGCCTTTTACCCCTCTCTCATGTGAACGTCTTTAGCCTGTAGTGGGCGGTAGAAAGATATCCTTTAAATAAATAAAACATACAGTATCTAGCAACCAGATTTCCCTATGATCGGTTCAGTAGACTCGGCGTGAACCTCTGTCATGATACAAATAGTCATAGAGAAAGGTGTAAATTCTATCAATGCTGAAAATTTGTTCGGCTGTCCATTTTTAGTCGCCTACGCCTATTTTTATGTCACCAATGTAGCGAGTTCTCTCATGTATCTATGAATATGTTATACACATACACACATGTCTTCACGCCAAATCCCTCAGGGGTGGGGGGTTGTTTTTGGAGACTCTTAATAATATCCGAGTGATCTGATCGTGGAATGTCAACCTTGGTCTCTCCGGGAATCTTCATTCATCCACATTCGCATTGTATGTCTGCTTTGTCAATCTTTCATCTGTCATTCTTTCCACATGACCGAACCAGAGCAGCATGCCCTTTCGCATTTTAACACCAACACTTTCTTTCAATCCCACTCTTTCTCGTATCTCACTGTTACTGTTGAATGCGGTCAGCTAGCGTTACACCACAGATATAATTTTCCATATCACTCTCATTTCGACCGTATTTACTCTACTTTCATGCTTTTTCTGACATATTGGAATGTCAACCTAGGTCTCCCGGGGTACCTGGCTAGACTGTGAGTTGCATCTGTTATTTATATTAAATACAGTGTTATTTTTAGTTATATCATATTTAGTGTGTATTGCGAATTTCGTAATGGACTAAAACATAGACTTTGTCTTGAATTTTGCGTCGTCAATGGAATTTCGTGTTCGGAGTCAATGAAAATGTTACAGAAGGCTAACCTTGTATCGACTTTTTAAAAACTCGTGCTAATGAGTGCTACAAAGCGTTCAAAAGCGTGAAGATTTGCCTCGTTTTGGTGGGCCATCAGCGTCTGAAACTGAAGTTTACGTCCCAAAAGAGAAGGCAACAGTAAAGAAAACAAATCACCTTTGAAACAGGTAGCCGCCGAACTTTCTGTGTGTCTTGAGTCGATTCCGTATCATATATAATCATTTAGGTATGAAACTTGTAGCCGCTTGGCTAGTCTTAAAAGACCTGCACATTCTCCAAAAACTCAATTGTATGAGAGTTGCTGATGATATGATATAATGAGTTAATTCTGACACACCATTTATGAAACGCATTGTCACTGGTGACGAGACGTGGGCTTATGAGTTTGGTATGCAAATTAATCAACAAGCTTTAGAGTGGCGCCTTCCAACTTAACCGAAACCGAAAAAAGCACGCCAAACGCCTACAAAAGTCAGTCATGTTGAGTGTTTTATTTGACTATCGCGGTGTTGTGCACTCGGAATTCGTGTTGGAAGATCAAACCGGTAAATAGGTAAAATTATTTGAGCGTTGTGCGGCGTCTAAGACAGCAACTTCAATTTTTTTTACTAAACTCAAATTACCACTTCGCTGCATCCGTTTTCAATCGATGGAAGACACAAAAGAGAATTCATAGCGAGAACTGATATCAGTTCCGGAAACAACGCTTAAAAATGTTTTAAAGTTTGGCTTCTTCGTGGGCGTAAGTGTATCGTTTCTAAATCAAAATAATGGTCAAATCTAGTAGTAGTAGTATGCTTCATACTTTAAAGATGATAACATAAACTTTGATGAATACCAAACAGTTTGTGTATTATTGATCTTTTCCCGGTACTTTTTTTGACAGAGTAGTATAACTGGTAATAGACAATGGGTGACACAGAACAACCAGTAAATTAAAATAATACCTAATGGCTAACAAATAATTGCTGTCATTTGGAGGAGTTTAAATATTGATATCAGATGAGTGCACGGTGAGAACATTCGCTTACATTAACAGCAGGCTATCACATTGAGACCTCACATCACAGCACGAAGAAATGTAACAGATACTGATGAAAACAATATGTACAGCTTACTTTTTGGTTGGACAGTTGAGGAGGTACTTTCATAAATCACCACATTCACAACAATGACACCTAAGTGAATAAGTGTATTGGACTAGACGTACGACTTACTGATGAAAAACAACACTTGCAGCTTAAAGAACTTGCCTTCGAATAGAAAAGTTTTATCTTGCAAGTGGGTGTACAATGTAGAAAACTAAAACTGACATTGGAGTCGCCCCGCAGGCGTGCGAGCCCGTGTCGGCCCTGGCGGGGGGAGGACAGCCTGCGCCGGAGCGGGCCTGAGTTGGGATCGTCCTTCTGGGCCGCCGCCTGCCAGGATCTGTTACTACCGAGCGCGGCTTTAATATCGCTCGCCAGCGAAAGGTCCTCACGTCATATATCCATCCGACACTGGACCGCTAGACCACAGAGGCGGTATTAGTTTTAATTAAATTTGATATTGCCATATGAATGAAATTACACGAATTAAATATAACAAAAGAAATACTAAATCAAATGTTAACTAAGTTTTAACAAATTAGGTTTACCTATTTCATAACTATCCGACCCGGCAAACTACGTTTACTTGGCACTCAATAATCTCTAACTACCTTGCAGGTCCCATTGCAGATATGTACGAGTATTTATCTGTAAGATGACCAGTATGTTCAAAAGTTTCTCTACATTCCAGATTTCAAGTTATTTGGTCACTTTGTAATGAGTGTAATTATTTATGTAAATTGTAAACTACCAAACTTATGACTTTGAAGAGATACTTAACACTTTCTAAAGCATATACTACAAGTAATACAAAACAAAAGTCGAATGATTGAAATTGGACTATGCGCGTTAATGAATTATTGCTGAATTTTTATTTTGAGTTTTACCTCTCTCCCACAGCCACGGAATGTTTTTAGAAAAAACAATATATAAAAAAAGTTGCAATGATAAACTTGCTAATAAGTTAAGCTCAGTAGCGTATGCTATTAAAAAATTTAGACAATAAACTGTTATTGATAGTTGTTTATTTTAATTATTTTCACAGCAATATGTCATATTAAATTCTTCTCTGTGAAGTCTTGAGAAGTAAATACGTTACCTATTTATTATACAAAAGAGAGCCAGACAGACAAATTATAACTTAGTCCCAAAAGTTTCCCCGAAAAAAAATCAAAGAAACTAAAATTTTAACTTTTTGTTTATCCCAAATATATCTTAGAAAATTTAATAGGTGTGTATTCACAAGAATATAACTTCGTTTAAAAAATGTGGTATACTCTGTGTCAGTACAAGAAATAAAAACAATCGCTTTTTGTCTCGTCTCCACAGAGTGAGCCGTTTTTTCGTGAGCCAATGTGTACGTAGTTACAGTAAACTTCTCTATTGCATGAAAGACTGTCCCTACCATTGACCTCTAAGTATATGGACATGAAATATCTACAAAAAGCTTGGCATTGGCTACTAAATATGGCTGCCATTCTGACATTATAAGGCTGTCTAGATAAAATAGAGTAGCAATATCGATACATGATCTGTTAGTGACAATTGATAGTTAAGTTTAGGTAAATAGATAAGAATTATTATTTACCTACCGAATGAAATTGCCTCTATCAACTAACTTACTTTCTTAGTGCTACTCAATTGGCTTATAAATATAATGAAACGAAAGGAAGAATATTTATTTACTTTTCACAAGTATATTATTTTTACATTGTGGTGTGCAAATATGTTCATTCTTTAAATAGGTTAACTCTTTATATTTATTACAAGATTCATTATCATTACAAAAAAAAATGATCAGATTAGGTACATTAAAACCACTTTCTTTATTTTAAATTGAGCACTTAAAAGAATTCTTATTTCGCTAGACTGTGATTAATATTTTCAATGACAATGGTGTACATTTATATCTTGTCCAAATATTCTTTTCTGCCTTCTGGGAACGTAATATAAAATATCGACAATTGTAATAGTACATCACTATAAAATTGAACACTAAATATGGCTTTCTTGGCAAACCTGATAAATGTCATTACGTCCCTTTAAATCGAAATACGTACGCCAAAATGAGCGTAGACTAAAATGTTCTTATCTCTTTTGGCGTACATAATATCAACCGATCTTTCGATTGTCTTGAATTCCGCAAGCAGAGCAGTGCATTCGGAGTCGCGTAATGAACCATTCCGAACTCTATTTTTTCATTAATTGTGTATGAGTCGCACCACGCGTTTGAAAATTCCGTACGGAATGGTAGCAGGGTTGCCAAGTTATTTTTTGGTATATCTGACCATATTATAGATTGAGTTAGTTCTTTAGTCATAATATTAATAATAAAATACATAATACAACACATCCTTTTATTTATAGCTAAATAAAAATTGATATGTTTATATAATTAATGAACATTATTTGTCATTTTTATGTGATCATTAATGGCGACATTTTTTTCCCATTGTGTATACTTAAAAGTTTTGTTTCAACGTTATTAATCGTTTAATAATTCCAGATATCAAAACCTTCTTCACAAAGTTGTGGAACTCTACGGTGAGCCAAACTCTTTAAACAAAGCGTCCAACGCGACGGCGAGCTCGGCGCGGGAGTACTTCGGCTCGTCCAGTTCTACCGCCAGACCGCGGTACCCGTACGACCCGTACCGCCGGGACCAGTACCTCGCTCGGGACACGCCGCAAGATAAGGGAGAGAGGTAAGCGGTTTCGCTGGCTGGTGAATTAGGTATGGACTTTTGAGACTAACTACACGCACATCTTATCAAAAATATAGTTCAAATTTTGAAAAAGGACACGAGCTACTGTTCATGCCAATATACCATCTTCGATATGCTAGCAACACCTAAATAACTGTAATTGTATTTTGTTTATAGATTAAGTGTAGGTTAAGTTGCAGAACGACAAACAATACGGCTCTATTTAAACAATTAAATATGTATTATTCAATATAATTGAAAACGTGCTAAACCGATTATCAACGACAATTAATATTGTCGGAGTATTCGTGCGACAAACATGCAAATAAATAAATAAATGCAGTCGTAATTAAGTATACTTGTAAAAGTTGATCAAAACCATGACTTGGTATAAAGTCATGGCGTGTGGGCACGACATGTACCGACTTTATATCAAGTCATTGGCGGAGAAAAGGTTAAAGGCAAATATGTCAATCTATTGCTTTCCTACTCTAATTTTAATTAGAATTTTGAATGTTTATGTAAACTATTTAAGATGTAATGATAAATAATGATAATAAAGGTCGTTCTATTGTTAGACTATTTTCCAAGTGATAGCTGGGATTTCTTTACTATATGTCCAGGGGGCTGATTATGTATCTCAGTTGCCAACTAAAATGGAAAAGTGTACATCAAATAGCTGTCAAATGACGTGTGTTATATTTGCTATCTCCAGTGACCAACAGAAATACAATAGAGATAGCAAACACAAATGACGTCATTTGATGTACACTTTTTCATTTTGAGTTGGCAACTGAGAGTACAACGAGTACCTGTGTCGCGTCTACATATTTCTAAAATCTGCAATCGGATCGAAATGTCGCCTCTTTTCCTCCTCATTGAGGAAGTGCGGCAATAGAAACTCATCGGGCTTTTAGTAAAGCTTTATTGCATCTAAATGGAATGTCAATTGCTACGGGAATCACAAGAAAGCAAACAAACTCTCATACAACAACTCACATATTTAATCTTAAACGTTTCCATTAATTTCAAATGTTATGTTTCGGTTTTAGAGCAACTCCATTCCAACCGAGGAAAGATGCTGCTGGCCATACACTGGACTTGCCGTTTCAATTGTTTCAATCAAACGGCACCACAGACTTGCTACTCCAGGTCGGTATTGACACTGGGACACTTTCAGTTTTGCACTCCCAATAAGTGAACCCAACTCCAAAAACATTGACCTCCAAAAATAATTTATCACTCTGTTGAAAGTAAGAATTAGCGGCAAAATTTTGTCACTTTTCTAAGTTCTTTATTAAACTTTGTTTACAAGCATTAATTAAACTTGAAACTTACCTCTGTACCTACGAGTATATTATCCGGTTGGAATGCTCCGACTAGCTCCGAAAAATATACAGGTCCTATCCTCTCCAACTTCACCTCTTTCAGCATCTCCGCCCTCTCCTTCGTGTATATCCTGCAGTCCCACATTACGTGGTCCCTGTATTCTTCGGCCTTGCCGGAGTATTTGTGAGACGAAGTGGTCCGGTTCTACCCACTTAAATGAGACCCTTCCCCTTGAGATTCGGGAAAAACTTGTAGAGATTACTCCCTTCCAGGCAACTGTCCCATCTGTACTCCCATTCCCTTAACATAGCCTGCATACAATCCCTCCTCTGCCTTTCTCTCCTGTACACTTTTGCCTACGCACCCCGCAACCTCACCCGCCAGACGCATCTGCAGATTAGCAGGCAGCACTCCCGCCAACACGGGTAATGCCGCCGTGCTAACCGACCGGTAGGCTTCGGTAAGTAGGATCAGCGGGGCACGCTGAGCCCTAAGATGTGCACCTCTTACTGAAAGTAGTACTAACCAGTTAGACCATACCTGCGCCGCGTAATTTATGGTGGCTACGAAATTTCCACCATAAATTACCCAGAGCGTCGGGTATCGCAGGCCCCAAGACGCCCTAGACAACCTAGCCACCTGGCCTACGCATCTGGCTGCCCGCTCCCCAATATCAACTGCGTGAGCCGTGAAGGACCGTCGAGTCCAACACAACTCCTAAAACCACAGCCTGATCAACCACCCTCACCGGCCTACCCTCCATGCGTAAAGTGGGCGGGCGCTGTAGTCTGCCCTTTAGCTTTCATCTTTTCGGTAGATAAGCCTAGTCTATTTCTCCTTCCCCACACTGCAATCATGTAAAGGACTGTAGATGCCTTGTCCTCTATCTCTCGTAGGGAGTCCCCGTCCACCGTCATCGTCGGCATAGGCCGTAGTGCTAACGCCCTCCGGCATTGGCAGCTTGAGCAGATCATCAAGCAACCCGTTCCAAAGTGCGGGTCCCAACGCTGACTCCTCCGGACACCCCATTGTCGACCTCTTTCACACCACCTTATCGCCAACGAATATGCCTACTCGTCTCTGCACGAAGTAACCCCCCAACATTCTGTAAACGTTAGGCGGGCACCTTCTCTGCTTGACCTTCAGCACGATTATCGGCCACCAGGCGCCTCCGCCTTCCTTAGTATTTCCTGGAGCAGTGGTGGTCGACCTTCCCTTAGTAAGGCCATGTTGATGCTCAAAATCCCCCCCTCTCCCCAAGGCGCACGGTGCGCTTATAAGCATCAGCCGCTCTAGAACCTTACTCATTACTGGCAATAGTGTCACCGGCCTGTAGGCCAACTGAAGTTTCTAAAATTATCCTATCGCCTTATTTGTTACCTGCTTCGTCTTGATTAGTACTTGTCAAGTTTACTGCTTGGAATGGCCATTTCAAATAGAAGCTGGTCACAAAAAATATGTTTTGTTAATTAAAAAGTTAATACTGGCTAACGGACCGGTGGTCTACCTGACAGACATTGGTCACCGTCGCCGGTGGATACCTGCTATACATAGAATTAGTTGTTAATGTGTCACCCGCTTCTGTAAAGTTTCTTAATAAATAACCGCCATCACAGCAAAATATATTCATAATTAGTATTTTGTGGTTTTAGGATGCTACAATAAACTTCAGGATACTCAAAGAAGAAGATCAAGTTGCTAAACACATTCTCAATAATAAATACGTTGGAGATCAAGCAGAAAAGGCAGTTTTAGGTATACAAGACTGTCCTGTCAAGAGAGCTACTCTCTGTGTCACGAGTGATCCCGAAATGGAGAAATGTGTCAAAATGAGGGTGAGTTTGAAAAAAATGTATTAAAATTTAAACAATAAAGAAAACAGCCCAATGTAGTGGTTTATCAGCCGTATTCGACACAATCTTATGAAGTTGTCATTTTAGATTTTAATCTTCGTACGTTGATTTGTTGAGGTTTTTTTTTTAATTAAGATTGTTAGTTTTTTCTGTCTAGTCGATCCTAAATAATACTGAATTCCCAAAAATGCATTTATTGTGTTTTTGTTTTATGTGATAAGATAATAATAAGTTAAATGTGTGGTGCTGCAAGGGCTGTGCAGCAACTTGTCCAATGTCTGCCTTACCCAGTCTTGCCGCCATAAAGACAGTATGTAACCGTTAGATTTGCACAATAGATTTAACATCCTGGCCCTGAGGACAGTGACGCACCTGTATCATATATGTTGTCTATAAGCCACGGTTGTATCTTTCTATCAGTAGAGTTGTGTGTTTGTTCGGTGATCTCTCTCACATAGCACACGGCTCCCCAGATAATAAAACATACCTGGGGCCTACAGACACCGCAGATGTTGAAGCTGCATCGTTGTCCTGTGACCGGGATGCTAGGCCTACTGCACAAGTCTACCTACTATCCTCCTACCTTCTCTGGGCCGGAACGTGACAGTGTCATTTGTGGTGGCAGGAATATGTAAGACGGTTTATCATGCTAACATTATAAATGCTAAATTTGTGAAGTTGGATGGATGTTTGTACTCTTTCACGCAAAAATTAGGTACTGAACGGACTTAGATAAAAAAATACAGGAATAAGATTTATACGTCAGAATAACATAAAGTCTACAATTTATAAAAAAATATAACTTGGTACGTGGGCCGCCAGTGAAAGCTAGTACACACATACTACCTAATGCCCTTTTTCCTTAAAAATCCAATTATGTAAACAAACAGCACTTTTTGGAAAAACAATGAATTTTCACAGTTGAATTCAATATGAATGGTTTGGGGTATTCTTCAGCTCTTGGCGGAACGTTTAACAGTAAAATCTGTTTCGAAATTACTATTTTAACACATTAAATTTATAGAAACTTTTTATGAAACACAATTTATTTGCACAGATAAATAACACAAAATGAACTTAACATATAGAACACATTTATGGGATTGATAGATACGGGCGATGATGAATGAATTTCAATGAGTTATCGAATGACCCTTTTTCAATAATAAATAATTTCAAAATAAGATATTTAGCTTGCAAGAATTTTACAAATGTTAAATATGGATTACTGGGAATTACAATATATTGTACTAACCCGAAAATCAATTCAAAGTCATCTATTTTAGGACAACATTAGAAACTTGTCAATTAAATACAACAGTAAATTGTGATGTCCTGGTAGATCAGGGATGTCTTTGAATATCAAAATAAAAAATACTATACGCATGATTTGCTTTTCCGAGCTTAACTCTGGTATTAAATACTACTTCTAATACAAACTTGTAACAAAGTTTAACATAAATAAAACATACTGAATAAAATATTATTTGTTTATTTTGTATTACATAACATAAATATTATATTACAGTATATTTAATATTAACTGGTAAAAGGTAAAAAAACTGGTTACAAAATGAAGACTTCCAATTGATTTGAAGCAATCGATTTTGAGTATTTTTTACTAAACTACAACATAAACTACAACATAATAATACGCTTTTCTGGTAATGTACTACGATTTATTTGAAAATGTACGTGATATCGATTTGAAAATGAGATCGTTTTGATCATTCGTTTCGTCGCTTTCTTTGATTTTGGATTTTTGATGACCAGGTATGGAAATTATTATTTTTTGAACTGTATGAACTTCTTTTTTTGTTTATCAAATGGTGCTTTAATTCGAAACGAGTTTCAACAAAAGTAAATTTTATAGCAAGATGTTTCATAAAACAAATGTAAACCTATATCGTAAAATTGGGTTTTGTTCGCTTGAAACCTGTAGGGATCTTTTTGAATCTCGATTCATACAATATTGGAAATCATAATCGAATATGTCATTTTATACACTCTCTTGAATTATTGACATTTAGGTATTAATAAACAATACATTAATTTGTCGGATTGAAACTAAATGATAATAATCCTCCAGTACCTAAAAAGACATACCCGATTTCAATTTTTAATTTGTACGAAATCGATATTTAAAAGTAATCCTATTAGGCGGTCTGGTTATTAATGAAAAAACGACAACGGAAAAAAGGACAATAAATAAAGAAGATAAAATGATGCAGCTTGAAGGAATTTCAAGATGCTGCAACAGATAATCTCACATCATATTTTATAATCAATGTGTCGGGATCAGAAATTCTTATTTTTTCAGATTTCAGCAATATTTTATAAATGCGAAAGTTGCTCTGCCTTTACGTACGCTAGCCTCTGGACGAACGAGGCGGTCACATTTTTTTATTTATTTTAACAATTATTATAAAAATAGATAATACGGAAGCGTCCTAAAAATACGAATCTTAAAAATAATATAATGAAAATCAATTTTGCAAAAGCAGAATGTACGAAACCTACCAAGAATCGACAGATTGATTCCCGCGGAAAAGCTGAATAACTTGAATACGCGTGTTAAAGCGCGCGCAACGGCTAGTTTCATAAAAATAGTAAGAAAGTGTGTACTGTGTATTCAGGTAGCGTTGAAAGCGGCAATGTTGTCCCCGACGCTAGTGTGCTGGCGCGGCCACAGCGCACGCCACTGCGAGCGCGCCGTGGCGGAGGGCACCGCGGACTTCGTGCTGCTCGACGCCGGCGACATGCTGCACGCCGCGTACGCGCACCGGCTTGTGCCCTTCATGCAGGAGGTCGACTACCAATTTTGTAAAACCATTTCGAGAAATATGGTCGGCCATGGCCGTTCCGGCATTTTTGTAAAAATTTATTTATATGACGTCGTCGATGACCACAATTGGTCTGCTGCCATCATCCAGTAGAAAAAAGTGAAAAATATTACTGTCAACACATTAATACTGACGTAAAACTATAACTTTTTTATTTCAAAGGATGAATTAAATGTGCGAAGCACCATTTCTATTTAATGTGAACCGGAATAACTTTGTAACACTTGACACATACATATAAATATAAAAATTATAACGATTTACTGGCCAAGTTAGATTGTCTCTGAGACACTTTTACATTTTTTTACTTACTTAATACATTTAGATAAGACGAGTTATAAAATCCTTAAAAATATCAATAGCATCCCACTTATTTATTCATAAACTTGAGGAGCCTGAATTACTTAAAATCAATGCTTAAATGGAGATTCAAGAGCAATCAATATTAATGATATGAAATGTGAATTCAGGAGACAATCTATTGATTTTAAATTTTAAAAGAAGTTATTTGCAGATTTACTCGAGTGGCGACGATTGGTACTACGCAGTCGCAGTGGCAAAAGAACAAGACCCTGATACAGATGTGACGTATCTCCGGGGCAAGAATACTTGTCACACCGGGATCGGCATGGCCGCAGGATGGATCTACCCGCTCGCATATCTTATTTCAAATGGATGGATCAGGTAAACTTTGTCGGTTCACATGACACGGTGTAAGTGATAACCAGACAATAGACATAGACAACAATTTAATATAGTTACTTCCTTGTTACATCGATATTAGAATGTCCACAGAAAAAAATGATATCAGTTCTTATCAACATCAATTTTTAATAAATTTGCTGCATTTTTTTAAAATGTTGTTACTGAAAGCTCGCAAATAGTACTTATAATGGTATGTTATTATGTGCTGCAGTTTTATTTGGTCAGTAAAATGGCACTTCTAAATAAATTGTTTTTCAATAACATAATGGCATGTTTTAGAAACAGTATGATTGGCGTTCAGCCATCTAAAAAATCAACTTTATCCTAATCTTTTATTTTTTTTGCCTTTCGAAGAAAATCACACCTTGCGAGAACAATATCCGTTCTTTCCATTAATACTTTTATTTGTCTTTTGGTATCTTCCTCTCTCGATAATTTTAATGAAAAGGGCAAGGTACCTTGGAAAAGTTCAATTTCTCTGAGAGAGTTACAATATTTTCTTAAATGTCGGTAAGTCATTACGTGCGAAATGATCATTAGTGTGTTTTTCATAGCATCGATATTGAAAGAGCTTGGTTTGGATGCTTTCTGCTTCTTTTTTTTATTGGGTGTCATTAAATTATTTTTCGAATCTCGAAAAGAAAGATTCCGATTCGGGATTCTGTTGATTTAGCAATCCCGAGAACATCTGCTACTCGATCACAAAACATTAGTTAAAGGCAGGAGCGGTCCTCTATATTGTTTTCGTAAAAAGTACTCTCGCAAATTAATCGCTACCTCACAATTAGCATTGTTATGTATAGTTTTATGTGTCCTTTTAGGTTTTATGCCACACTAAGTCAACAAGCAAAACAAAACAATAACAAAACTAGTAATAAACAACATATATAACGACAAAACAAATGACTGGTTGGTTAAAAAACAAAACCAAGTAGTGAAGACGAGGTGACAATAAGGCACTCGAAGTGAGAGTACCTAAAGTTACGCGCACGTCACATTGCGCTTAACAAAATGGCGGCTACAGTGCTATCACTAGAATAAATGTAGCGTTGGCTTTGGAATACAATTATTTCATATATTATATATATATATATATATATTTATTAATATGAACAAAATAGCGGGGACAGTATTGCCACCACGGCAACGAATATTATTAATTTAAAAGTAACTCTAAAATTAATTTTTGAAATAATTTGACAGCAATATAGTAGGTAACAAAGAAATTACATTTTTTTAAATTTTATCGATAGTCTCATCTCTAAGTAATTTGCCTTTCTGTGTGACCTTGTGCGTATACATTACATTATAATAATAATTGTTACTTTCAATTTAATCAGTTACAAGATCTATTTAAGAAGGGACTTTTCATTTATCAAATGTATATTAAATTTACTTCAATAGCAATAACTCTAACACGTAACACTGGGATATTTTATTGTTGCATAAAAATATTGTGAATGTGGCGCTTGTACAAAGGTACTGCATTCATTTAATTGACATTTGTCATTGAACTCGTGCTGCATTTTATAAAGTTTTTATTACAACATATCTTTCTGCCCATCCCGTTAGGGGCTTGGCGTAGAAGATATGTAGTAATAAAAAAATAGGAAATTTGTATATTCATTTTTTTTTTATTTATAAAAACGTTTCCCGAGATTCAATATGTCCGCGGATGGTAGGTTTGCCACCTATCACATTATAGGTACCATTTCGGGGATGTGTAATAGACGCACTCGACAGGTCGTACGGGTGCGACGGCGCGCGTGCGGCGGCGGAGTACTTCACGAAGTCGTGTGCCCCCGGGGCACTCAGCGCCGAGTACGGGCCGTCCGGCGCCGCGCCACACGACAACCTCTGCCACCTGTGCCACGGCTCCTCCTTCCGGTCAGTGCGCATCACTCACTACACTCTTACACTCTTTCACTCTTACACTCGTACACATATACACATTTTTGTGGGCTCACAACTGCTTCATGACTTATATGAAGTCGTCGAGGTCAGTACATCCAGACCAGTAGCCCCGTAAAATCGAGACACTGTTGAATTAGCATAAATTATTAAGCATTTCGTAATCTGGTTAACGAGCGGAAGTTTTTTACTATTTATTAAGTACGTGTTCAAAAAAACAATTACTTCAATATACAGCAATAATTTTAACGCATCACTACACAGTTTTTTTAAAAAATCGCTCAACTCTTTGCAACTTGATTTTGCTCAATGAAACCATCACTGATGCGATGGACGAAGCTACTCAAGTTGATGTCGTTTACACTGATTATAGCAAGGCCTTTGACAGAATTAAACATAATCTACTAACACCCAAGCTTTTTAATATTGGTATTAAAGGTAACCTGTTACGATGGTTTTCATCCTATGTTGAAAATCGATCACAAGCTGTAATAGCTAATAATTATATCTCCAGTTGGATTTAAATACGCAGCGGAGTTCCACAAGATTCTTTACTTGACCCACTATTGTTTATAATCTTTGTAAATGACAGCGATAAATGCTTTCAAACATCACAATTTCTATGTTTTGCTGATGATATGAAAATATTCTCAGTTATTACATCATATGAAGATGCAATGGCACTTTAATCTGATCTTCTTCGTCTTGAAGAATATTGTATGAACAACTGCCCCGATTTAAATTCCACTAAATGTAACATTGTAACATTTTCTCGAAAGCGTCACCTTATTCTTTTTGATTATGACATTAAGGGAATCAATTTAAATAGAAATTCAATCGTTCGCAACTTGGGCGTTTTCTATGATTCCAAATTGTTATTTAATGTTCACATTGATGAAGTTATTTCTAAGGCTTATAAGGCATTAGGTTTTGTGATGCGCCTCTCTTCCGATTTTAACGATGTTAAAACACTAAAGTTTTTGTACTGTACATTCATACGTAGTAAATTAGAATACGCTTCACAATTATGGAACCCTTCTTATGCTACATGTATAAACCGCATTGAAGTGCTTCAGAGAACATTTATCAGGTTCTTATGTTAACTCTTAAAATAAAGTTACAGATCTGATGAGTACTATGATCTTTGCAGAAAGCATCATCTGCTTCCCTTGGTAGAATGGCGTGAAGTTGCTGACTTTATGTATTTATTAAAAATAGCTTCGGGCACCATTGACTCTCCCAGCCTAATGACAAAGTTATCACTCAGGGTTCCCACTAGGTCCCTACCTACAAAATGAAATATTATATCTTCAGTTAGTTTCCAATAATTACAAGCAAAACTCATTTATGTAGCGTGCGAGCTATAAATTTAAAAATTTGGTAAAATCTGGAGTGGATTTGTACTTATTTTTCTTTATATTTGATATTTTCCATCGTCGGGGCTTGGTAAAACTTCCAATTATTCATATTTTTAAAGAAATAAACACTTGTACTGTTTTACTTATCACTTATAATTTATTACTTTGTAATTAATAGTCTACCGGTTTCGCCTATACAGCATCAACAGGGCTAAAACTTAATCTCCAATAATCCAATCTCTGCAAATTATTTGTGAATGTAATAACCTTTTGTAAATTAGATTTATAAGAAAAAAGACAAGCCCGCTGAGTTTCTTTCGCCGGATCTTCTCAGTGAGTGGCCGCGTTCCGATCCGGTGGTAGTTTTTAGAATTATATAGACGCGTTACAAGAATCTGTATATGGATCTACGTAATAAAAGCTATTTTGAATTTGAATTTGAATTTAAACTACAGTACATGGTTACAGTAGTTTAAGTTTTAGCCCTTATTAGCGAAACCAGTAGGCTATTGGTGGTATTGGTTGGTATATACGGTGGTAGTGTACGGTACGGTAGTTTCATTTCATTATTAATTTCAAAGTAATAAATTTATTACATAATTACACTTATATAATTATAAGTGATAAGTAAAACAGTATAAGTGTTTCTTTCTTTAAAATATGAATGTTTTTCTTTGTTACTTAGTGTCAATAGTTAATATGAAATGAGTATGTACTTGAATATGCATAACATATACTTTTCATGTAGTAATTATCCTAATTTAGTTGTTCGTTTTTGGTGTTATAGCTTCTATATGTATTTTGTATCTAATTGTGAAAATCTGCAATTGGCTGACTGTTATTAATTCATAGTTCTAATTTTCTTAAACTTTAGCTGTTGAATTTCCTATCAAATAAAATAAAATACAGTTCATATATTTTTTTATGATATTGGAAGGCAAACAAGCAGACGTATTTCCTGATGGCAAGAAATTCCCGCTGCCTAGAGACACCAAAGGTGGTAATGGTGCGTTGCCAACCTGAGGCCGGGATGTAAGGCCTTGAGCAAAAGTAAGTTTACCGGATACCTTACCCTCCGAACCCAAACACGTCATGACGTTATGGCAGCAGGAATAGGTAAGGCGGTGGTACCAATCCCTGTGAGTCTCTGCGAAACTCGACCACCTAGTTAGATGTCACGGTTTTAGTGACGGTGAGCCTTTGCTCGCCTTTTACGAGCTGCCTGGCAGGAAGGCAGATGGCCACAAAACAATCAAATTATACGCTTCTGTTATGGGTGTTACTCGATGATTCTAAATTTAATTAACAAACAAACCCCAAAATGCAAACACCTAATTGTCTATCCCCGTCAGGAACGAGCCTACTCCTCGCAGTTGTTAGATGGATTTAGACGTGTGCGCTAGCCCTTCGACCAACAAGTATAAAATCATGGATTAACCGGTGCCATTATATTACCTACACTTCGTTTTTCTTTACGAAGCCAATTGTGTCCTAAACCTATCTCCATTTTGCCTACCCTGAGTAAAATATTTGAAAAAATCATATCGAATCAAATGTTACTTAACAGATTAGGATTATTTCATAATAAACAGTTTGGTTTTACAAGGGGTAGATCAACAGTCGATGCTGGTGTGGAATTATTGAAGAAAATGTATGAGTGTTGGGAGGATTCTCAGGATGCAATCGGGGTGTTCTGTGATTTGCCCAAAGCCTTGGATTGCGTAAGCCACGATACATTGATCAGGAAAGTGCGCCATTATGGAATTAGAAATAAGCCACTCGATCTTCTGATTTCTAATTTGAATGACAGTAAATTCAGAAAGTTGTGATTAACGGTAAAAAAATCTATAGATGCTGCTGTAACGATTGGTGTCCCCCAGGGCTCAATTCTTGGTCCATTTTTGTTCCTTTTATATATTAATGACTTACCTTACTACGCAAGAGACAAACACGAAATTGTATTGTTCGCGGATGACACTCCGCCTCCGATAGAGCTACCTATAGAGGTAATAATAAAATCAGTTAGCCGAGAAAGTAACAGCTGTTGCTAAGTCATTAAAAATCATGGAGTTGTAAGTTCTGATTAAGGTCATGTATAGATGCGTTTCGCTCGTTGATTCCCGCCCCGTCCCCCGCTTCTTACAAATTATTATTCCTAAGACAGAAATTTTTCAAATCAGTTGATGTTTGATCGCGTTTGGGGTGTGTTAGGTTTTTGTTTGTTTGTGTTTGCGGTCATTTGTTTTAAAAATGATTTTGCCTATTCATGTAATCGTATTCGTGTTACAATTTCTTTAATTGAAGGTAACTGTAAACATGCACGCGTAGCTGAACGATTTAGATTCTCCCCTAGACGTGAAATGCCCCCTAGGCAAGTACTACATATTAAATTTAAAAAATAAAATACTGGACTTGTACTGTGTAATATGTAAAGGTTTTTAACTGATTAAAATTTTAATAAAACAAAAACATTAAGGGTTTTTAGCAATTTAACAGATAATAGTGTTACATAAGAGTAGCCTGTACATACAAATAAACCTTAAGTAGCTAGGTAAATTATCACGCGACAACCGTGAGACAATCGGCTGCTTTCGAGAGTTCGTTATATTAATAAATACTTGTAATATTTTATTTATTTTTCGTTTAAGATTTTTTTAAATTTTTTTTTATGTTTTCAGACAGGCATTCCGAGCCCGTGGTTAAAATGTCGTTAACTAATTTGAGAAAGCCCTGTATACTATTGGTCGCCCGTTGGTCGAAATTCGACCATAATAAATTTTAATATTTTGTTGATAAGAACGCCCCATCTTCATTTCACAAGTTCATATACCAAACTGTATGGTTGGTGCATCTGTAATCTTTTATCGTTATCATCAATGTATTTGTTTGGGTGTGTCAAATGCATGGTAGTGTGGGTAATGTTTCGTTTATTGATTTAATGTGCTTTATAAGCATTATTATTGTGGTCTAGCCTCTGTAGTCTAGCGGTTCAGTTGTTGGACTTGACTCGGAATTCGAACCCGGCTCGGGCAACAAAAACGAAAATTGGGTTTTTCCAATTTTCTAATTAAAAAGATGTTGCTCGGGATTGGAGATGTGCCCAAGCCTATCGCCTTGCCACCTATCACATTGTGGGACTTGGTGTCTTCGGCTAGTCGAGGGTGCCCTAGCTGTGCCTCTGCCTACCGCTTCGGGGATATGGGCGTGAAGATGCTTTTTTTTATTATTGTAAAATATTAGCGTTCTGCACTTGTCCTACACATAAACTATAAGGATGCCAAATTTTATACTCCTGCGTCCGCGCAATTTTCTTAAAAAGGGGTTGTATGACGTATTAATATATATTATCTTTCATAATTTGAAACCTAGAGTGTGCAAAAATATTTAAATTTTAAATAATTACAGATCTATTTAGGGGAATTAATAACACATTTTTGATTTGGATTTTTTCACTTATTAGAAAAAACTTTTTCTATACAAACTGTTGATGGGTAGCCAATGTCATGTAATACTAAATAAAAAGTTATAGGTGGGCAGGTAATAAAACAAAGTAAAATTTCATTTATTTATTGCCTAGGTGATAAGAGTATTGTACAACAGATTGATACCACCATCACCGCTGCACAAGTGCCTCATGTATGTTCTATAAGAAATAAACTAACGTCTATCTTACCTATGTTTCTGCTGCTCTTGCGACAGTACTCACCGTTGCAGTGTTTCGCCCATATCCCCGAAGAGGTAGGCAGAGGTACAACCAAGGCACCCACGACTAGCCGAAGACACTAAGTCCCACAATGTGATAGGTGGCAAGCCTATCGTCATCCGGGCACATTTCCAATCCCGACTAACATTTTTCTTTTAATTAGAAAATTGGAAAAATCAAATTTTCTTTTTGTTGGCCGACCCGGGATTCGAACCCGGGACCTCATGTAGTCAAGTCCAACACCCGGACCGCTAGACCACAGAGGCCACAGAGACCACAGAGGGACCAGTTAGATCTATGCTTAGTTTATATAGGCGGGCAGTTGTGTCTAACCATCAGCAAAATCTCCTACTGGAATGCTATCTTATAACTTAAAAAAGTAAAAAATAATTTCTTGTCTACTAGTTTACTGCTTGTTTTATCATATTAAGTTTCAATAAGTCAATATTGGTGCTGATTCTGTTAAGCACTAACTAAACTTACTTTAGATGCATGCTATTGTTTTCCAATGAATAGCATGATTATATAGCTAAAATGTCACCTATCATCGTGATGGTAACTTAGGTTAAGTATTTTTATGCCTAAGCCTTTAAATTATGATTATTAAATAATTTTTAAAGCAACAGGTAAAAAAAATATTGTTTAGGTAAAAAATTGTCACAATACTTAATTTATTCTTGTATCTATTGAGTATTTCTATGTATTAGTGCCGTAGATTAACACCCGTAACATAAGCATATAGTTTGCTTACTTATAATAATTTTGTACAACTAGGAAACTTGACAAATTTACTAAACCATAACCTGCCAGATAGTATTCCACTCATAAAAAATATTAAATTAAAAATGAAATGTATTAAATTAAAATAAAGTAAAGTGAAACTCCCCCACCCGATGTAAAATGAGCCTTTATTTTGCTAATTCCGCGATCAGATGACAAATAGAGTCCGAACACTGGAAAACCACTTGTCACGTCCTTCGCCAACTTTGTCGAAGAACTCAACTCAGAGAACACCAAATCGCACAAAACCCCACGGCCCCTAATGGCCCACCTTAATTATTTTTTTTTTATGGTGAGAGTGGTTTCTGCTCAGAGCCATCCAGACTGGAATAACAGTAAGGAGTTTATTTGAGTTAAATTTGTTGTAGGCGATGTCGCCGCGATGCTAGCGAAGACTACTACGGTCACGTGGGAGCGCTGCGGTGTATGGTGGAGGGCGGCGGGGACGTGGCTTTCGTGCGGCACACTGCGCCCGCTGAGGTGTCCGCCGGCCGC
>NJDC01004674.1:0-38596 GCA_002245475.1 Calephelis virginiensis
TTCATGTTTGTGATAACGTTTTGTGTACAATAAAGATATTATTATTATTATTAAGTTTTTTTATACATATAAGTAAGACCCAGACATTAAATGTCACTTTTTAAACTAAACAATGGAGAAGAGGGATGTAAAGTCTTCGTTAAATAAGGTTATTTAATATGATACCTACACATGTAAACCCCTAGGTCAATGATAGATTAACCTAGCAATTAATCTGACCGTCACGTTAGCCGAGGGTTTAGAGATTACGCCTGAAAATAGCGATTAAATGCGAGGCTCGAGTTCGAATCCCGATGGGGCGCATTTTTCTGATGAACATGGCTTACATTTCCGGGTCTGGGTGTTTATTAAAACTTGTGGTCGCCCGTTGGTCGAAATTCGACCATAATAAATTGATAAAAACGCCATCTTCATTTCTCAAGACCAACTACTTTGTTTCCAAATTTTTTTGTGCGCCATTTGTGATCTTCTATCGTTATCATCAATATATTTGTTTGTGTGAGTCAAATGCATGGTAGTGTGGGTAATGTTTTATTTATTGAATGATTTTATGTACTTTATAAGCAAAGTTTTGGCATTACGTATTGATATGTAATTATACTGGTAATTCTATGTATCTTTGACTAATACTCATAATATAAGCATAATATGTGCTAACTTCGGAGTTGGATCAATTTGTATAATTTTTACAAAGATATTTATTTATTATTATTTCAGTAGCCCATATCCCTGATGAGGTAGGCAGATGCAAGACCAAGGTACCTACGACTCAAATTCAAATTTCAAATTCAAAATAGTTTTTATTACGTAGATCTGTACAAAGATTCTTGTAATGCGTCTATATAATTCTAAAAACTACCACCGGATCGGAACGCCGCCACTCACTGAGAAGATCCGGCAAAAGAAACTCAGCGGGCTTGTCTTTTTTCTTATAAATCTAATTTACAAAAGTTTATTACATTTACAAATAATTTGTAGTGATTGGTATGAAGAGCAATTAATCCCAAGCATTTCTGTCTTCTAAATATTCTGAAATCTTATAATACCCTTACCATACAACTAAATCTTAGTACATATTTTAAATTTATTAAATGGTAAGTCTTTAATATGCTCGGGAAGTTTATGGTAAGAACGTATACATTGGCCCATGAAAGAATAACTGATTCTGTGGAGACGAGACTTATGCACAACAACATTGTTTTTATTCCTTGTGTTTACAGCATATACATCACAATTTTTCTTAAACAAATTTATATTTTTATGGACATCATGTTTTCAAAAATAGATTGAGAAGTCACCGTTAGAATTTTTATTACTTTAAACTTTTCCCTGAGGGAAACTCTTCGGCCTAAGTTATAAATTGCCCGTATAGCCCTCTTTTGCAAGACAAATATTATGTTTACCTCGGCCGAGCTTCCCCAGAGAAGAATGCCAAATGTTGTTTGTCCGCGATGGACTCCTAATCTACCGAACCGAAAAAAAGATAGGATAGTTTACATCTCAATTTATGCTCAAAAAAATTACCATCCGAGCGAAGCCGGAGCAGGCAGCTAGTTATCATATATGTACCGTATATATACATAACCATCCTCAAGTTAGCTACGCACTATTAATAATATCTATAGTGTCATATCAATGAACGAGATCTTAGGTAACGTCTATTTCTCACCACCAGCCTCAGGTTACCAAGGCAACATTACCAAATTTACCATAAAAAGTACGATACGTACATAGATAAGGTTTTCATTGAATCGTTTCTTGAGGTTATCGATGAAGGCGGCTTCTGAGCGGAAGTCCTCGAGCAGCACGAAGTCCTGCACGCCGACGCGCTCGCGGTGCTGCAGCGAGTGTTCCATCACGCCTTGTACGGACACAGGCCGGAGGATCCTGGAAGACATCAGCCATTAACCATTCATTCAGATTAAAAAAAAAATAAAAAAACTCTCGGTCCCAGTCTACTGCGAGGTTTTAAGAATAGCGACCTATTGCTCGTCTGACAAGCATCTCCCAAGAGACGAACGACAGTTTTTTTTAACGCTGACTTATCTATAAAGTGGTATTACAAAGTCCTGTCCTGATTTATTTAACAATACCTCGTTGGTGGAATTTTAACGTATATACCAAATAGCTCCGACCAAAAGAGATTCGGGTTCGATTCCCGGGACATCTGTGTGATGCACATCTTAGTGTTTCTTGGTCTGGCTGTTTATTGAATTTATTTTGGCATTTATTTAAGTACTTATTTTTTTCTTTTAATATCCCTTAGCACTAGCACATAATTTCCTTACTTTGGGGTTAACTTGTGTAATTTGTCCAGAGTTATTTATTTATTAATGGTCCAGTCATCATTTGTTAGTTTTTGCTATTGTCGTATTCCAGATTAGTGGAGTAGCTTTGCCAGTAAACTTAAGTATTAACAGAGACTATAATTACTACGTTTTAGTATAACGATGGAAAGAGGAAGGGCGTTATGTTCTGAAATTTAAACAAAGTTCAAATTCAAAATTAAGAACTTTTCATAGGTTGGTAGTGTCTTTGTGCTCTTTGCTTTCTTCTATCAACGAAAGTAATAAAAAGAGACAAAATAGTTTTAGTGCTGTACGCTTTTCTACATTTTATTATTTAATCCTCGGAAAACGTTGATTAAAAGAAAACAATTTTCATTACAAGTTGACATGTCCGGGCTAATCTAAAATGTTCTACATATCTAAAATGTTCTATCCCTTTTGTTTGCGTTTCATTCGAAAAAGATAGCATGCTTAATTTAGTTCGCACAACGGAATTCTCACCATTAGGAAATTTGGTTACGAAGTTGTATCATTCGTACCTACCAAAAGCGTAGCCAGGATTCTGTTCAGAAGAGGGCAGACATTCTCCTAGAGTCTAGACTTTATTGTTTTAATCATGGTCTTCATCATATGAGTATATATTATGGGGGACATAAGTACGTAGTAAAGCTGATGCCATGATTGAAAATAAAATAGCATAGCCAACAAAAGCTTGATTTTACAAAATATTTTTTAATCCGCTCTTCAGATGATATTTATTAAACTCCTTTCTTTATTCTTAGTCAAATATCTTATCTATGGTTAAAAGCTTTAAAGCTTTTCTGTAGTTAGGATTGTTGTAGTTTTATGTCAATACAAGACTAGGGGGGCTAGGGATGAAACGATACGAGTAAATCCAAGTAGGTACTCGATACTTTTCTCCGATACCAGCTACATTTTAGTATCGATACTTTGAACTGAAGTATCAAGTATCGGTTAAAACTACTCACATAAGTAGATTTTATGGTCTACGAAAATTAAAATAATGGATGTTTACTTTTTAATTTTTTTTAACATTAAAAAAAAGTTTATCGTAAATTGAAGCTTCTGAACGCATTCTAGGTTTAGTTTTGTGTAGTTAGCAGCCTTGGCAGTTGACAAGTTTGTTTGTCTATGCCCGAAAAAAGTTTAACCGGAAGACATTTACAAAATATGTTAATTTCTTTGAGCAGTACCACGAAAACGGATTTTTTTTTAATTATTTTGCAGGTGACGTGTTGTACTAGAGCTTACCCGCGACTCTCATGGTCAGGAGTAACTCAAAAAATATTATTTTATGTTAGATTATTTTTAGTTCTTTCAATAAAGAATACCAATACTTGTTACAGTTTTCACTCAAAATTTTCCAACAAACGATACGATACCAGTAAATATCGATACTTGACGACCGATACCAGTATCGAGTAAAGTATCGATACCCCAGTGGTATCGTTTCATCCCTAGGGGGCAGCTGTCCCCTTGTGCCCGTAGGTACCTGGCTTCTCCTTTGGTACCTACCACAACACGATGCACTTCTTACAATATTACAAATTATTGTTAATAGAGCTGAGTTTTTGTTGTGCATGTTTAATGTTTTGAATTCGATTTATCTGAGTGTAAATGAAATATGTTTTTAAATCAAAATATTAAATTTAAGTGCTGAACATTTAACGGTCTGAATTGCGCGCATTTTAATTATTGTAAAATGAATAGGCAATTTTGTCCCTGTAATTATTCGTAGAGTCGTGTTTTCGAAAGTCCATCCGAATGTTTATGTTTTGCCAAGAAGTTTGCGAATTTAACTAAAGATTATTTTAGACGACAAAACAAGTCTACAATCAAATTTTTTTATGAGTAAATCTAAATAAACCCGTTTATATGATTAAGGGTTATTTTCACTTTTTAAAAACATCTTCGCAAATAATGTGTTATTTTAAACTGATATTAATTAACATACAAACATGTACATAGAGAGAAAAAGGCAGATCGCTAGCTTTTCTAATACAATTTTTGAAGGGAATGGTTTTTTTATACATGGTTTTTGCATAACTTTACCGTTTGCCCATCGCCCCAATGCTCTACCAAAGGAATGTTTTGGTTTGGTATCACAACCTGAAGATTATGATCATGAAAATCTATTATTTTAAATTTTATGTTGTCTTCGGCCCATGATAAGTATGAAAGATTTCGATTATATCGAGACTTTAAATGGTGGAAAACACGTTATAAAATACCATTACATAGATACATCACATTAAGGAAGGCAGGTAAATAAAATCGTCTTAAAGAATGAAAAAAAGTAAGTTTCACCGAGTATTCTTAATGGCCACGTTCTGATCCAGTAATAGATCCGATGGTACTAAAGAGCCGGTGGTGTTGGTACGGGTGGTGGTGGTAGATTTTATGTAAAGTCATCAAGAGACTTCCTCCGCATCACTATCCTACTAATATTACAAATGCGAAGGTTTGTTTTTTTTATGATATTGGAAGGCAAACAAGCAGACGGATTTCCTGATGTTAAGAAATTCACGCCGCCTACAGACACTAAAGGTAATGGTACATTGCTAACCTGAGGCCAGGATGTTAGGCCTCGAACAAAAGTAAGTTTACCGGCTACCTTACCCTCCGAACCGGAACACGTCATGACGTCATGGTTGAAACGATTTTTATGAAATTTGACACACATATAGAGTGACTTGGATGAACACATAGGATAGTTTTTATTTTGAAAAATGTGCACGCGAGCAACCCCGCAGGCAGCAGCTAATTTCAAAATATATCTCACCGGTTTTTACTGATCCTGAATAGTGTCCCATAATCCCGGGCCTCACTGAATCCCATTGTATACTACACAGCACACACTACACCCTTCTCTCATTAGAAACAAACGAATACTGATTACATATAATTATAAATAGCCCTGGGAATACAAACAATGTATTAATGTGGTCATTCGCGGATGAATGATATCATTAACTTACTCCGGCGATAGCGAACTGTGGGTTTAGTGATAATGATGTTTGAAATAAATCAATGTTTGCGTGTCACCCGTTTGATGAGATAGTAGTACGAGTTTTACTCACTTCCAATTTTTATGACTTCTAATTCTAACAATATATAAAAAAGTATTGATAGAAGGCGTTACTTATCTATACTCAACTCCAAATAAGATTATTTAATTTGCAATATTCCAAAAAATTTTGGCGGAAAACTGCAAATTAAATAATTTTATTGGGATTAAAAAAAAGTGTCTTCACCATCAATTCATTATTTATACTGACTGCAAATTAGTTCATTTGTATTAATTTTACAATTGTACGCCTTATAGGCAGAATATAGAGCTCAAACCAAATTTGTTAACAACTAGCTATGTAAAATTTTTAATTATTTATACGGGATACTCACGATCTCTTTTTATTTTATTTATTGATATTTCGGCCTAGTTGCATAGGCCGTGGTCATGACGGGACTGCGGCGGCGAGCTGTAACTTAACTAGGCCGAAATATCGACAAATAAAATAAAAAGAGATCGTGAGTATCCCGTATAAATAATTAAAAATGTTATTAATTCGCGACGATTTAAGTTTAAAATCCTAAACTAGCTATGTACCTATATTCGAACAATAAATGAATTATGAATTATGAACCATTTTCCTCAAAGATGAAGGCAAAAGTAGAACAAACCTACGATAAGCCGAAGATACTAAGTACCGCAAAGTGTCAGTTGGAAAGCCTACTACCAACTAGGCACATATCTAGTCCCGGACTGGATTACTTAAACAAAGTTTTAAGAAAATTGAAAAAAATCACATTTTTTTTGTTGCCCGACCCAGGAATCGAACTTCATGAAGTCAAGTCTAACGATAAACCACTAGATCACAGAGTTAAACAAAAAAAATATGCAATACCACGCCTTGTCTGATTCTATTGGTCTAAACTTCACATAAACCATCTACTAAATAGTCCGAACAAAGCCTAAACATTTGGTTTGGATAGGTGAGCCCGTTCGTGAGTTATAAAATTACAACGAAAAGTGGCATTGTTTTTTATATATATGTATAGATCATAATTTTGTAATTATGACATTCATTAATATTATCCTATATCGAATAAAAGTATACTTCCCTCTGGCCCGGAACTTGAAACCGTCATTACGGCGGCAGGTCAGATAATGGTTTCAGAACAAGGCACTCTACCACCCGTTGTCCTGTTGGTAATAACCCATTTAGCCTTTGTTGATTTCTTACAAGCTGCCTGGCAGGAAAAATCGGATTGATACGGGGATTTTATCTGGATAGGCGAATAAATAATAGAATATGTTCCTACCATTACTCATAAATTACTCATGGTATCTAGGAATTCTCTAAGGGACATAACCGACAAACCTCAATTCTGGTGATATTTACGAAATGTCACTGTCGGCATTATAAATAAAATATCTTGGCATTATGCGTCTTATTCATTTGCCTTACATACTTTCGGCTTTTTAAGGTTATGCCATTTAGGTCTTAGGTACGTATGTCCTGAAATTTAATAGAATCCTATAATTAGCTGCTTTGCTTTAGAGTTTTGGCGAAATCGAGAGAAAATATCTTCCTAGTTTTTTTTTTATAATAATTGAGTTTCGTGTATAAATTGAATGAAAATTTTCCAGATTTTTTTACAATTTTGTTCAGTTAAAGCATATCGCGAATTTTGTTGTTCCCGCCAAATCTTACTAAAGAAGCATTACGTAAGGAGGCTATCGCTTTAGTAAAGATCATGACACGACTTTCTTTGACAACCAATCACTTTTTATGAATCGTGTAACTTGATTCAAATCTTAACTTAACTAATGGCAAATGCTAACGCTTATGTCAAAAATGAAGAAAAAACCTGCGATTTTGTTCATGTTAGCATACAAGGTTTACGTCACTAAACATCCACGTTACAATGGTTCTATTCCAGATATTTGTTTTCAGATATATGTATGGATGCGTATTTTTATTGTTTACTTACATCCGCATCACAAGCACAAAATTTGTTTACTTTGGGATAACTTTAATTTGTATATTTTGTGCATGGTTACATACAAATATTTACAAAAATGGTCATTACTATTACACCGAACAGTTCTTAGTAAACACGAAGCAGTGTAAAATTGTGTTTTGTGTGCATTGTAAAAATCACTATTAATGCTATAAATGTTTATTAAGCTATAGCATAACTTTTTGTTTCTTTAGTTCAGCAACTCGCCTCTAGGTGGCACTGGTTGTGTCGGCGTTACTACGCATGCGTTATGCCCCTCTTCGCCCCGCAATCTGGTTACTCCATATGCAAAAGCTATACCGCGGCAGTCTCCGAGTGCCATACGTCTTTTTTTTTGTGTTATTGACCCACTCTAAAAAGGAGGAGGTTATAAATTTAAGAGCATTTTTTCTGGATGTTTATTATGCATTCTTACGATTACTCGGTCAATAACAAACAGATTTTTATTTTTTTAAGTAGGTCGTTATTCCGAGTTGCTCCCATATACATTTTATTAAAATTCGCAAAATGGTAAAAGGTAGTTTCGAAAAAAGAACCATCAAAGTGTGACGTAATAATGAAATTGGAGTCGGCTTTTAAAAGTATTTGTAACTTACAATGTAGGAATGTTTGTTCGGTTTGAATTTTGCTATTACATAAAATCGGTTTTTAGTCACTGTACCTAGAACCTACCTAGAACTAATTTTTGGTCTTGATGTCTGTAGAATTTTCACGAAACATGTTCAAATAACAGATTAGTGTCTAATTCTAATGTTGCCAAAAATTATGTAATAGTAGTAGTAGTAGTAGTAGAATTTTCATGCCCATATACCCGAAGGGTTATTCGGAGGCCAATTAATTTTAAAATTATTTAACCAAGGCACCCACGATTAGCCGAAGACACTTAGTCCCACAATGTGATAGGTGGCATGTCTGTCGATAACCGGACACGTATCCAATCCCGGGCAACGCTATTTTATTAGAAAATTGAAAAAATATATTTTCTTATATGTTTTGTTGCCTGACCCGGGAATCGAACCCGGGAGAAGTCAAGTCCGATGCCGGACCGCTAGACCACAGAGGCAATCAAAAATTGTGAATTTGTTTAATGCCTATAATTATTTGTAACTACTAATTAAATTTTAATTGAGAGTGTTACCAATAGTGGCAATGTTAAAACCTATTCAAAAGTAAAACAGTTTTAGCCGAATTTTTAATGGTGTTATGGTTTCACTGTTACGAATGTTTTTAATTATGTCCGTTTTAGTTGCCAGATTAAATTAGTAGGATAGACTAATGCGTGTCATTATGATAAAATGTAGAATAGTAGGTCAATGCTTATTACGTGAACTATATACCCATAGCCGAGGGTATAGTAGGGATAGCGGTTTTTTCATTAAACAGAAACCTTGAATTAGCAATCAGTTCTAGTATGGTCAAACAAAATCTCACCCTGTATTTAAACCTTCACAGATGACGTAAAACTGCTCGAATTTTCCAAATAATGGATCACCACGTAGACTTCAGTACAATGTCACTTTCCGCGGTCTGTCCCTAAGTGTCTATCTTTAGAACTACGCAATGAATATTGATGCGGTTTTTAATGGAAAGAGTGATTCAAGAGGAAGGTTTACATAAGTAGCTGTTCCGGCGAACTTCGTTGTACCCGTTCATTTTGTATAAGAAAACTTAAAATGTTGTTTTTCCTAGTTTTCCTTTTTCGCCTTTCGAGTCGCCTCTGTGGTCTAGCGGTCCAGGTGTTGAACTTGACCGCATGAGGTCCCGGGTTCGAATCCCGGTTCGGGCAACAAAAAGAAAATTTGATTTTTCCAATTTTATAATAAAAATAATGTTGCTCGGGATTGAATATGTGCCCGGTTGGCGATAGACTTGCCACCTATCACATTGTGACACTTATTGTCTTCGGCTAGTTGTGGGTGGGTGGTTGTGCCTCTGCCAACCCCTTCGGGGATATGGGTGTGAAGATACTTTTTTTCTTTTTCCTAAATTATCTTTTAAGCCTTCCCTGGACTTCCACAAATAATTCAAAACCAAAATAAGGCCAATCGGTCCAGTTCTTCTCGAGTTTTAGCGATACTAACGAACTATAACTGATTTTTATATATTTTTTATATAGAATAGAAGCGATAGATTAACAAATAAATTAAACATTGTAATACAAAAAAGTAACAACCCAAATCCAACATAAATCGAATAGGTTGAAACTATCAGGACTTTTAGAAAATTATTAAAAAAATGTCATTTAAATACGTGGACCGTAGAGTTTAGAATAATATCCTTAACTTCGTGTTTTTCGTCTTTCTTATCTATCTTTCTAGATTGTGCATTCCATTATTTATTATTACTTTATTGGTAATATACGTACGATGTGTTTTTGTATTTTAGTGCTTGTTAATTATTATTTGTATGTATATTTAATGTACTTTATTAACATGTATGTCTTATGTGAAACAAAAAGATATATTTGTTTAGATATGTTTTGTTTTGTGAAGCCCTACTTTAGTTTTTTAAATACATAAATTGTCTCCTTCAACCTAATATTGTCTGGCAGAGATCGCTCTGAAACCATGAGAACGCCTTTATGCACCTAAGTTAAATATTATAGGTGAAAGAGCGTGTATTATTTTCAAATTTTGGTGCATAATAAAGTGTATTCATTCATTCATTCATTCATTAAACAAGGACTAAATGGTAGTTAGTAAGGGAAATGTAGGCCAGCGGGACATTGCCAACCGTTGCGTAACGAGGATATGCGACGTTGCAGGACTGGGAAATATCCTGACTCTAGTGCATATTATGCGCATATGCGAACAGTTGTTTTAAATCTGCACGCCCACTCGGCAGGTTAGAAGTCAATATTTAAAAAAAATACAACAATTTAACTTTTGAAAGACACCGAATAAATTACTTATTTTTGACTTTTGAAACATTTACCGTTTTGTCAGTCCTACTTTTTGTATGTTTTGGTTATGGGTTTGATGCTTTTTAAATTATATTTTGAATTTTATCCCCCGACAGAAGAGAGATGTTATAAGTTTGACGTGTCTGTTTGTGTGTCTGTGTCATCTTAATTTTTGAAGGGATGGACCAGTTTCGAAGCAGATTTTCTTGTAAGAAAGTTGACGAGTACCCACCGCGTAATTGAACCAAAACAGAAGGTCGAGCCTTCTTCTCTGATGTTGGTTTTATCGGGGGTTGCTTAACACTTTTTAATTTTAGGAGTATTTACAATACATTTGATTAAATAGGCTTCCTAATAAGACAACCAGTTTTACTCACAAAACCATTAGGAATTTCTGAAAAAGAGTCCACTCGTATAATCATACGTGATACACGTGGCAAAGTACAAGTACAATTTGAAAATGTGTACACAATGACACTCCACCAAACGACGAAAAATATTTAGCGCTTGGTAAAAATATAAAGTAACTATTGATATTAAGTACTATTTTCGCTGTGCAGGTCCTGAGTAGATTTAATCACCCCTCTCTCTGCCAGAAAGCTAGTAAGTCGTAAAAGGAAGTGAGGATTCTAAGGCTATATTTTTATTTTTATGATATTAGAGTTATGATCTGGTCGAAGTCGCGGGGAGACGCTGGATACAAGCGGCTGATAACCGTGACTTGTGGCGCTCATTGGGGGAGGCCTATGTCCAGCAGTGGACGTCCTCCGGCTGATTATGATGATGATATTGGAATAGACGCAATTCTTAATGGTGAGAAATTCAAGCCACCTAGAGACACCGTAGGTGATAATGGTGCCTTGCCAACCTAAGGCTGGGATGTTAGACCTTGAGTTTTTGTACCGGGTACCTTATCCTTCGACCCGGAACACGTCAACGGCAAGTGCTAAAGTTATGGTGGCAGGAATAGATGAACGGAGGTAGATGTCACGATGCTAGTGACGGTCCTTGTTTCGAAAGGTATGTGACGAAACTTATCAAGATTTGATCACACTCCTACAAGTGGTTCATTAACGATAACATTGTTATTCATCTCGATGATGTAGTAAGATAGTAACGAGATTGGATGTTATGACAGCGAACACGCATACGGCTCTCCTGATGCTTCAAGAAGACCGTGGTCTATCGATACAATTGATGTTATTCTGGATCCACACGCTTGCCAAACTTCCACAGACCATTACAAACGCAAACGTGTATATAGGGTGTTGGCTGGGCTTTGAAAAGTATGTATAGGTTTCCCAACATTTGTAGCCGATATGATCTAGTGTCGGTTTTTTGACACAAATCAAAGGAATTTGCCGCAAGCGCTTGTCACACGCCCACACGTTTGTGTGTTTTTATTGAACTGTACCTTACGTATTTGTACCTATTACTGGTCGCCCATTGGTCGAAATTCAACCATAATAAATTTTAATATCTTGTTGATAAGAATGCAATCTTCATTTCTCAAGACCACCTAGTTTGTTTCCTAAATAGTTAGTGTGCCATCTGTGATCTTTTACCGTCAACATCAATATATTTGTTGGTGTGAGTCAAATGCATGGTAGTGTGGGTAATGTTTTATTTATTGATTTAATATAGGTGCTTTATAAGCATTATTATTGAAAAATATTAGCGTTCTGCACTTCTCCTACGCACAAACTATAAATGTGCCAAATTTTATGCTGATGCGTCCGCTGAATTTTCATAAAAAGGGGTCCAAAGTTTTGGCATCGCATATTAATATATGGATTTAGAGGACAAATTATATAAATTTAACGAAATAAAACTGTACCCCCATGTTGGTGATAGAGTATGCTGTGCTGCAACTTACCCGGGTAAGAATCCATCGCTTTCCCTATTCCTGTCGTCATAATGCTATGCCGGGCTGGAGGGTCTGGTAAACACAGATGGCGGACTAACTGTTTAGGAACCAAAGTAGTTGGTCTTGGAAATGAAGATGGCGGTCTTATCAAAAAGTTATTAAAATTGATTATGGCCGAATTTCGACCAATGGGCGACCACTAGCCAATTTAAAAAGTAACCGCCCTTAAATAATAATCTACGAGTACATTCATAATCTGGTATAAGCTCTTAAAAAAATTATAATGCAATAAAAAGGTTTCCCCAACTTATAGTGCTAAAATTCCGTTAAAATCGCGTGTTGGTAACAATTAAGAGGCTGATTACTCACCCCGTGGAGTCATTGTTTTCGGCCTTACATCACTATGGTTGGTGACGGTTATATATCTTTAAAAATAAATAATAATACATATAGGAAAGCACAATTAAAGTTGGGGTTATATATTATCTATATCTATATATATGTTCGTTAGTCTCAATACAAATAAAATTATTTCATTATGGCTGTTTAACTGCATAAAGATTATGCATTTTTTCCTATAATATATATGGATCATGAAATTAGACAATCGATAGTCTTTGCCTTCCCCGTAAGGGACGTGGCGTGAAGAAACGTAGGTGTGTATGTATGCATGAATCTATATGTAGTATATCTAATTTCTAAATTGCTGTTATGCGTTAAGTACCTACTCTACTCTTATATTGACTTTTCTGTGAGAAATCTGCAATACCTTGCTATTCGTATTAAGTAACAAAACAAAGTAACTTTACGCCGATATCCCCGGCTGAGGCACAACCAAGGCATCCACGACTAGCCGAAGACACAAAGTCCCACAATGTGATAGGTGGCATGCCTATCGCCAACCAGGCAACGTTATTTTTATTAGAAAATTGAGAATGTACATTTTCTATTTTTTTGTTGCCCGACCCGGGTTAGAACCCGGGATCTCAAGAAGTCAAGTCCGACACCGGACCGCTAGACCACAGAGGCGATTAGTATTAACGTTGGTTAAGTTATCAGACATAAAAGAATTAAATAATTGAAAAGCTGTCTGACCGAAATCGATATATTTAGTAAAATATCGATATATCGAACAAATCACTAAAACATGGCTATTTCAAGGACCTACACTTTGTAAATCCATATGACTATTTTTGGAAAGTGCTTTGTTACCGAAAGCAAACGTTGTGTCAGTCACCTTTACATAAATAGACTCTGAATTAATTCAATCTTTTAGATTTTTTCGCTCATTTTAATCATCATTATCATCACCAATATTTTATATTTTAATGATTAAGTAGAAAAACTGCAAAAACCGACTCAAATTGTTAGATTAGTTACCATGCCGCGATAATTATTGCTTTGAAAGATATTTAATGATACGGAGATGGTTTCCCACATCCCATTAGACCCTGGACAAGTCACACAAATTGATTCTAACCTCAAAGTAAGCAAATTATATGCTTGTGTTATGGGTTTTATTCAACGATACTAATTCATAGATTTACTTAGAAAGATACCAGAATAAATTTAATACATGACACAAATTACTGCCGTCGGGAATCGAACCCAAGCTTCGCGGTGGATGTAGTTACGTGTATACGCTAGCCACTCGACCAATTAGTAGTTTTTAATTATAATGAATAATGCATATTTTTTGTTTATGTTTTATATTTGTGTAAATAAGCACTAGTTGGATAATAAAATTAATGTAGGACCTAAAAATATATCTTTCTTAAAAGGAACCTTAAAAATGGGTTTGCTATTATACAAGTTACCGCGTAGATAGCAAACATACAAAAAAAAACGAAGTCGAATTGAAAATCTTCTTTTTTTGATTGGTTTAAAATAAACGTCTGTTTTCTTGTTTGTTACGCAACTACACGTCAAATATCGAACATATTTTGACGATTCATTTTCGCAATTTATGACTTCGAGTTGGTCCTATATCACTACAATATAGTATAAAACAAAGTCGCTTCCTCTGTCCGTATGTCCCTTTATATTCTTAAATCTTTAAAACTACGCAACGGGTTTTGATGCGGTTTTTAATAGATAAAGTGAATGAACAATAAAATAATATTCAATATTATTTCACAATACGATAGAGGTGAATTACAATAAGTAAAATGATAAGCCCATTTGAATGCAAAAAGTATCTGAGTTTTCTCATTATTCTTTGTACCTAGTTGCTTTAGGGCGCGAACATTTGGAATTTTGGGACTGTATTCAGAATCGAAACATCGTAACAAAATTTTGCTCATAACAAATTTACACCCGTTAATTTCCCCGTGCTGGTCCGGGCTCCTTTGCAGAATAGACCATCTGCTTTCCTGCAAGGCAGCTCGTAAAAGGCGAGCATAGGCTTACACTTACTGACGCCTTGACTAGGTTGTAGAGTTTCGCAGCTAATCACCTGGATTGATACCACCGCTTTACCTATTCCTGCCACATTAACGTCCAATGCTTGCCGTTGACGTTTTCCGGTTCGGAGGGTAAGGTTACCGGTAAAGTTACTTTTGCTCGAGGCCTAACAGCCCGGCCTCAGGTTGGCAACGCACTATTACCACCTTTGGTGTCTCTAAGCGGCGTGAATTTCTTACCATCAGAAAATCCGTCTGCTTGTTTGCCTTCCAATATCATAAAAAAAAATACACAGAACCACGTTGCAGTCATGACCTACCTTTAAAAAAGAGAATGATCAAATACTAACTTCATTACGTTGAAGTTGTTTTTTTACAATTTCATGTTTTAATTATGACTGTCAAAATGTCATCCTCAACTGTGTATTTTTGTATAAAGTTATCTGAATGAATCTTGAATGTAAAGATAAGGCACGGATTCAGGATTGAGTCATCTGATTGACGTAATTTGACCTACACGGAACGTGATCTGAATGGTATTTTTCTATATTATATATCTAGAACTTGATATATTATATATCTAGAACTTGACCAGCGCCTACCACCATGACACTGGTTCATTGTTTTCATCAAAAAGATTTGTAAGGTTCCATATTCCGTTTAATTGTTTTTCATTGTTTTTTGGAATGACTAATTTGTTGCTAACTTCGCGGTTTTTACAACTTCACCGAGCTTTGTGGGCCGAGCCTCATCCCGAGACATTATTATTTAGATGGATTGGACTGTTACCTACAACGCCAGCAACAAGGGCTGTCTCCCGGGAGACCGTACCTCGACTTGGTGCTGCGTTCTAGTTACTGAGTGGACTTGATGGAGGCGTAGTGGCGGCTCGTCGCTCGGCGTTAGGGGCCAGGCGCAAGAGAGGTCTTCGTCGCCGAGACCGGCGGCGACGGTGTAGTGTGATGTAAAGTTTAATTGGTGAAATATCCCTATCAATATACGAGAAAGTTTATTTAATTATTAAATATTATGTTTATTTAATGCTTTTGATAAAGCTATCCCTGTCATCATCATCTTTGCAATTCGTTTGCAGTCAAATAACGTTGCGTGGTAGTGTACGGTAGATAGGACTAAAAATTAATCTACCTTTAAAATAATTTATAACAAATTATGAAACTTATGTTCATAAATAAATAAAATGTTTATTAAAATGTAAGTAAGAGCTGTGATTTAAATGTACATTTTCATAGAAATATGTAACTTTTTAAAATTAACTAAATATTTGCACACCACAATGTGGTAGAATATGTTGTATTCTTAAATATCTTTATAACAACTTTTTAACACACATATTCCGCAAATAAATAATTTTCATTTCATTTCCATGACGTGAATAATGTCCCAAAATTTAATTTTGTCGAAAACTCTTTTAATAGTATTGTTAAAATTATATATTTCTTTCTTTTTTTAGGTTTTGGACTTCACGTTAGTATTTTGCGATGGTATTTTGCCATTAGTCAAGTAGAAATTTGCATAATTTTTTATCAAATTTACCAAAACGAGTATTAATTATAATTAGTCATAAGTCATCTCAGGGTATTGGGTAAAGCGGTGGCCTTATTACTCAAGCTCATAGTGAGATTTGGCGGCAACGGGGAAATACACGATGCGCTAATTTCTTCATGATTATTTCATTTGTGCATTTTCACTGAACGAAATTGTTCAAAATGCCACCAAAATTGACTAATTTCACTCAATATAAATACGAAATTCAATAATTATGAAAAAACTTCGACCACCTTTTCTCTCGATGGCGCCAAAACTCCTAGGAAAAGTCGTTTATAAGAAGCATATAGATACAATTTTAGTTCCCACACACACACTTATTTTGACTTTGACATTTATTATAAAACGTTTTGTGTAGGCGGACATTATCTTTGTCGTTGTAATGTGACGCATCAAAATGGTGACTAACTGCCGCTAATCCCGGATTTAACCTCGCCGAATTATGAGAAACACGAAAAAAATGATGGACTTGTCAAACGCAAATAGGAAAATTTTGAATATGTTCAACTACGTTTTGGAGTTCAACACAACTATATCAATATATACTAGTCTATATATGTATATACCAGAGGTTCCCAAACTTATTTCATGTAACGCCCACTTTGAAAATCAGTTGTTTTGTAGCGCCCCCCCCCTCGTTTTTTTCTTGTCAATAACCTCAATAACATATTTGTTGCGCCTAGTTTAAAAAAAAACATTTTTTTCAAGATTTATACCGCCTCCCTCTAGGCTTCCAGCGCCCACTTTGGGAAAGGTTGGTATATACTAATATCAAAAAGAGGAAAGATTTGATTTTTGTTTGTTTGTTTGAAATGAATAGGCTCCGAAACTACTGGACCGATTTCAAATATTCTTTCACCTTTATAATGCTACATTATCCCTGAGTGACATACGCTTTGTTTCAACAAAATCGGTGCAGTAGAAACCAAGTAACGTAGGCGAAGCTGCGTGAAACTGCTAGTATTTAATACTGTTATTAGCCCACGACTTCGTACACATGCAGAAGTGACTTTTGTGGATAGTGATGGGAACGAAGTATTTTCTCGCAGTGAAAGCTATCCTAAATGTTGATCCAGACTTTAAGGTACTTTTATACAAAATTTAGTAAAATCCTGTTCAGTGTTACTATGTAAAAAGTTAACAGACCAACCTACAAAATTTTAATAACCCTCGTTTTAAGTTCTGTGTCCCTTAAGGAATACGTAGCAATAATTGTTTTTATAAATGTTTCATCACACAGTGACAAGGTTTTATCACTTATCTATTACTAGCGGCCCGCCCCTGATTTGCACGGGTATAAAATATACATACAAACCTTCCTCTTTAATTACTTTATCTATTTAAAAAAAATCGCGTCAAAATCCGTTGCTTAGTTTTAAAGATTTAAGCATACAAACGGACATAGGGACAGAGGAAGCGACTTTGTTTTATATTATGTAGTGATTTATATAGATTTCAAATGCGAAATTGAGATAGATTTTTCGCTTTTCTTTTAATTACAAAATCGATGTTTTAATAATACTGAAGTTTCTTATAAATAAAAATGAATACCTATTTCCCTTGATCATTGCATTACACGTAACAGAATGGACTAACTTCGATAACTCTTTATGCCGTGTAAATTTAATCCGTCGGGTCGTATTAAACAAATTGAATATTACCTTATATATGGAATATATAAATTGAAATAAACTGGCCTAGAATTCATATATACTTCTATAGATCTCAAGGCAAAGACATACAATAGTATAAGTGATACACTCACACATTGAAACAATTCTTTTATTATGAGCCATATCAATCTCATTATTTTTTTTTTATTTTATAGGAAGGCAAACAGACGGATTTCCTGATGGTAAGAAATTCACGCCGCCTAGAGACACCAAAGATGGTAACGGTGCTTTGCCAACCTGAGGTCCGGATGTTAGGCCTCGAGCAAAAGTAAGTTTTCCGGGTACCTTACCCTCCGAACCGGAACACGTCATGACGTTATGGCGGCAGGAATAGGTAAGGAGGTGGTACCAATCCGGGCGAGTCGCTGCGAAACTATACCAGCTAGTCAGATGTCACGGTGTTAGTGATGATAAGCCTATGCTCGCCTTTTACGAGCTGCCTGGCAAGAAAGGCAGATGGTCTATTCTGCAAAGGAGCCCGGACCAACACGGGGAAAATGGACTTTTATGTATGGACTTTTGCAACTGAGTGTAGATCACTCGCTAATGAAAAAAATCAGTATTTAGGCTATTGGGTAAGGTCAACAGAGAAGTCAGATTAAGGTGGTACGGTGTTACAACGACTTGGGTTATGTTGGTGCCATCGCTTAAAGTTCTTACAACTTACTAGTTGTTGCCCGCGGCGTTGCCCGCGTGGTTAATAGAACAGGAACATTTTTTCGGGATAAAAACTATCCTATCCATCTATAAATCCTATCTAATCCAAGTTACTCTTTGTGCGTGTGCGAAATTTCATGAAAATCGGTTTAGCAATTTTCGCTTGAAGGAGTAACAAACAAACTAGCCAAAAACATACAAACTTTCGCATTTATAATATTAATAGGATAACTGTCGTGTTACAGACTACAGTTTGAAGAGTAGAAAAATTGGGAAAAGCTAAGAAATAGACGAATACATGTTTATTTTCTAAAAAAAGTATCTTCCCGCCCATATCCCCGAAGAGGTAGGCAGAGGCACAACCAGGGCACCCACGACTAGCCGAAGATACTAAGTCCCACAATGTGATAGGTGGCAAGCCTATCGCCAACCGGGCACATATCCTATCCCGAGCAACATTTTTTTATTAGAAAATTGGAAAAACCGAATTTTCTTTTTGTTGCCCGACCCGGGATTCGAACCCGGGACCTCATGCAGTCGAGTCCAACAACTGAACCGCTAGACCACAGAGGCGATCGTCATTGTTATAAAAATACGAAAACGTAAAAAATTACATCTAAAGCCAAACCATGTTCAAGTAACCAGCGCATACCTTATTTTCTTTAAAATAAGGTATGCGCGAATGAGATAACCCTTGCTTGCAGTTTTTTTATTTAATAAGATAGCGAATAAGTATGTACACTAATAGGTACTAATAAGATACAATACAATGTGATTTATAAATTTCATAGATGTTATACATCCGTAACTGTCCTGTGGCCGGAATGTAGTCCTATCTTACAAGTAGGAGTTTGATATTGTCATTATGGCAGCAGGAGTGTGCTTGGTATATCCTTACCTGGGCAAGTTTCAGTACAAGCACTCTATCAATGGCCTAGTTGGTAATGTTACATTCACAATCGCCTTTGTGGTCTGGCAGTCCGGCGTCGGACTTGACTTCTTGAAGTCCAGGGTTCGATCCCCGGGTCGGGCAACAAAAACAATAGAAAATGTGTATATTCAATTTCGTTATAAAAATAACGATTGCCCCGGAATGGACGGGTTGAAAAATGAAAAAATTTGGTTTTTCCAATTTTCTAATAAAATAAACGTTGTTCGGAATTGGGTATGTACCCGGTTGGCGATAGGCTTGCCACCTATCACATTGTGGGACTTCATGCTAGTCGTGCCCTGGTTGTGCCTCTGTTTACATCTTCGGGGATATCGGGCGTGAAGGTACACTACAAACTACATATACATGAGCTGGTGGGGAGGCCAATGGTCTATTTTAGCTAGATCAGCACGGGAAAAATTAGACAGTTAAATAAAAATCGTATACCACCAAAACCCAATACCAAAACAACCAACACTAGCTTCAAAAATCAACGCCTGGTTCCTTTATTCAAGAAACGAGTCGTATATCTTATAAATCACATTCAAGATAACAAAAGGTTAAGCATTCATCGATAATTTGTCGATACAAAAGCCAACCATTCGTGGCTCCATTTTAACCAGACATAACGGTTTTCGTTCCAAATTTGAACATGTCAAAAACATGGTGCAGAATATTGATAAGGCCAACCCAAAACGAATCGGTATAAACTATCGGTATTTTACGATTATCGTCGGTATGTGTGCGAAATCGAATGGTTTATTCAATTACTTTTTGTTTAAAACTATTGTTTAATGATTTTGAAATCAGTGTCATGAGAAATATGGAAATCGATTAGTTTTTATCACGGTATTGAATAAGAAGATCTAACTTAACGCTTGCAATGACAAAGTTAGCAAATAACTGTAATATTAAAAATGAGGTCAGTATTTTGACATAAGGAAAAAGTAATGATTATTAATAATAGCATCATCATTATGGCGACAGGAATAGATGACGCACTGGATACAGTGGTGCAGCTGCCACTGTACCAACAATGGTCTTCCTGATATTCAGTGGCATTTCCTGATGGTTGGTAATATACGTCACTTAAAGGTAACTAAGTTATTAGTGCGTTTTCAACCTTAGCCATGAGGTTCTGATATAAGTATGTTGTTAGTTTTATGTAAGTGTGAAATCTAACGTCTATCCTAGCCCTAAATTGAAACATGGTAACAGTGAGCACAGAAGTTATAGTGGCAAGAATATAGTTAATTGAATATGTAATTACTGAACTCCAACAAGACCACTAGTGGTAGAGGAGACCAGGTAGGAATCCACCTGCCGCCATAATGACTGTCATGTTCCGGTCTACAGGAAAGGGCAGCCGCTAGACTTGCATCCCGTCTACTATCCCAGCCTATTATTGCACGCACCAATAACATCCAGGTTATCTCTAGGCCACGATTGTCTCATACCATCAGGACAGTCGTGTGCTAGTTTGCTAACCTCTTCCTTAAAAAGAAAGACTTGGATTCAAAACGTGCAATAGAATCAAAAACTACTTACTTCCCCTGTAGGGTTACTCTCGAAGCTCGATTCATGCATTATTGAAAATTGGAATCGAATATGTAATTTTAGGTACTTTTGAACACAATACTGGCGAATTATTACCATTTAGTGATTAGTAAATAGTAAATTATTTTGTCCTATTCGTTGAATTTATTTGTAACTAAATGTTAATAATCCTCTTATTCTGTGTTCACAAGTACCTAAAGTGACATATACGATTCCAATTTCCAATTCGCATGATATCGAGATTCAAGAGTAACCCTACTGATCTCAGAATCTTAAAATTTGGTATGAAGCACAGATAAAGGAAAAATTGCGAAAAGCGTAAATTTTTAAGTACGTATTGAAATGCATTATTAATTAGAAAGAATTAAATGCGTATTTTTTAAAAAAAAGCGTAAATTTCGCAATGGATGAACTTTTATTTGCTGACAGGTTTGTACGGAACCTTTCTTCAAAAACTACTAGTCGGATATGATATAATTAAGATGGGACCACTACGACATCATGACCTACTTTTCCAAATAGTAACAAGTGTATCTTCACGCCCATATCCCCGAAGAGTTAGGCAGAGGCACAACCAAGGCACCCACGACTAGCCGAAGACAATAAGTCCCACAATGTGTTAGGTGGCAAACCTATCGCCAACCGGGCACATATCCAATCCCGAGCAACGTTTTTTTTATTAGTTTATTTGTTGCCCGACCCGGGATCTGAATCCGGGACCTCATGCAGTCAAGTCTAACAGCTGAACCATTAGACCACATAAAGTCAAATTTATAACTTCCTCTCTTTAGAGTCGGTTAGCATTAGCATGTATTACTTTGAATGTGGTTTCAATTTCATATTTATATCGACTTTACGTTAAAAAGTATGTCAAGTTTCGTTGTGTATTGTATAATTGGATTCAGCTAATTAGTAGCGCTGGTTACTGGAACATGGTTTGGTTTTAGATGTCACTTTTTACGTTTTCGTATTTTTGTAACATTGACAATCGCCTCTGTGGTCTAGCGGTTCAGTTGTTGGACTTGACTGCATGAGGTCCCGGGTTCGAATCCCGGATAGGGCAACAAAAAGAAAATACGGTTTTTCCAATTTTTCTATTAAAAAAACGTTGCTCGGGAATTGGATTTGAGCCCGGTTGGCGATAGCAAGCCTATCGCCAACCGGGCTTAAATGTCCAAATGTTGGACTTGACTTCATGAGCTTCGAATCCCGAGTCGGGCAACAAAACGAAAATTTATTATTTCTAATGTTCTAAAAAAAATTTTGCTTGGGGTTGGATTTGTGCCCAGTTGGCGATAGGCTTGCCACCTATCACATTGTGGGACTTAGTATCTTCGGCTAGTTGTGGGTGCCCTGGTTGTGCCTCTGCCTACCTCTTCGGGGATATGGGTGTGAAGGTACTTTTAAAAAAAATATCCTTGTTTTAATTACTTACTAAAAATAATTATCACAATCGCTTGGTTACTGGCCGAGTTTTCGTGTAACAGACACAAAAAACATACACTCGAATTGAGTACCTTTTCCTTCATCGCTAACGAATAGCTAGACCACCAAGGCGCAATGATTTTTATTACATATAAAGACAATGCTTTTGGACACAAGGCTTTTGGGCGAATCAGATAAGTGAAAGCGCGATTTCTTTTAAACTATAATCCGTACTAATATTATAAATGCAAAAGTCTTTTGTATGTGTGTGTGTGTGTGTCATGCTTATACTATATTTTTATGAATGTTGATAGATATGTATTTCTTCAAAGACACATGTTACGCCCGCGTTGGTTGAGGGCTTAGCCTTCGATTCCCGACAGACAGGTGTTTCTGTGATGAACATTTAGATGTCTGCGTGTCCGGGTCTGGGTGTTTATTGAATTTATTCTGGTATTTTTAAGTATTAGAATCGTTGTCGTAAGTCCAGAACATGAGCACATAATTTGCTTATTTGATATAACCCATATTCAATTTGTGTAACTTGCCCTGGGATTATAGGGATGGCGTTTGCTTATGGCGCGGTTGGGCAATCGCCCAGGGCGCCAAGATGTAAAGGGGCGTCAGATCCTGTACGCTATATATATTACTTTCCTTTTAGTAAGGTTTTGAACAGCATGTAGGAAGCGCCGAATAAATTACGCCCAGGGCGCTACTATAACTAAAACCGCTAGTGCTGGGATATATATTAAAAAACAATCCCTAAAGGGCTATAATCGGAAATGAAAGTTTGTCTAAGTTGACGAAGTCGCGGGTCAATAGCATACTACATAGTATAAAACAAAGTTGCTTCCTCTATATATGTGTTAATACGTGATGCCATAACTTAAATAACGATAAAAGATCACAGATGGCGCACTAAAAAGTTTGGAAACAAAGTAGTTGGTCTTGAGAAATGAAGATGGCGTTTTTATCAACAAGATATTAAAATGTATTATGGTCGAATTTCGACCAACTACCACCACTAGTACAAATAAACTACCCAACGTATTTTGGATTGGTTTTTTAAAGATAAAATGATTCAAGAGGAAATTTTCTATGTATAATAACCAAGAAGTTTGTCCACCCGTGTGAAGTTGGGACGGGCTGCTAGTATAATATAATATGAAGTACTTGTGAAATATTAAAATCACACGAGAAACAACAAATGTTAGAATGTTACTGTAGTGCTCAGACACAATGGTGAAACTTTATCCTAAATGTACATCGTAAGTGTTCAGGTTACATTTCTACAAGTACATAGGTATATATATTATGACCTTTGACTACGGGCTGACATAGTCTAAGAGCCGGTGGGAGATCGACCTTCACCGATCTGATAACCAGCAGAGACATATTTTTTTATCAAATATAATTTATAAACAAATATGCCTATAGTTACTTGCCTATCTGAAAGTGCTCATGGCTATTTTTAATGAAATTATCTATGCTCTAAGTATGAGTTTTTGCAGGGAAGTCTATATGACTGATTTTGTAATAAAATAATCTAAAATATGACATAGCTTTCGATAAGTTAGCGGAACGATGGGGTCACCTATATTGACTTACCTGTTCACATCGGTTTGCCAGCTATACACAAAAATGAGTAGGCAAGCCTACTGAGGCATGTTTGTGTGTTAAAAACTAACAGTGACATAAAATTCATTTTGTTATCAAAAGAATGAAAGTGACGAAAAAAAATCGATCAAAGTTAATTTAATTAAAATAGCCATGAGCACTTTCAGATAGGCAAGGGGACGTCCACAAATTACGTGAGATGTTTAAAGGGGGGAGGGGGTCGATTCAAATCTCACCTAATCTTACGTTGGAGAGAGGGGGGGTCTCGGCAAATATCACGTATTTTTTTTGCTTCAATCACAAAAAAAAAAAAAAAAAATTTGGGTCCATTTCATCCATACTTAAGATTTAGTCTTAAGCAAAATCGTAATACAACGAAGATCATTCACTAATTTCTTCAAAAGAAAATAATTTCATTCCTACCCGACTTTATACATCTACTGACTGTCAAACCACCGTATACCTAGGTATATTTGTTTTGTACCAAATACCTAAATTAACTCAAATAATCAATTAGTTTTTTTATGTTATTGGAATGCAAACAAGGATTTCCTGATGGTGAAAAATTCACACCGCCTATAGACACCAAAGGTGGTAATGGTGCGTTGCCAACCTAACGTTGGGAGGTTAGGCCTCGAGTAAAAGCAAGTGTACCTTATCCTCCAACCGGAACACGTCAATGGCAAGCACTGACGTTATAGCGGCAGGATTAGGCAAGGCTTTGTTGCCAATACCTATGCTCGTCTTTTACACACTGCCTGGCACGAAAGCAGATGGTCTATTCTGCAAAGAAGCCCGGACCAACAAGGGGGTTGATGGACATTTGACAAATCCGGACTTTAAAGAGCATGACCAAAAGTCATTTGCTCCATTTTTAATACGACACTGCCTACCGATTCAACCGGAACGAAGTTGAAGGAGCAGATGATTTTACTGAAAATCATACGGGCATGTTGGTTCCAATAGTATCTTTTGAGCCTAAAAGCATTTGCTGTAAAAATCCAATACATTTAAATAAGAAACCCACATTTCGAAAAATCTCACGTGAGATAGGAGAGTGGGGGAGGGGGTTTAATAAAATCTCACCAGGGGGGGAGGGAGGCTCAAAAAATGTAAAAAAACACCTCACGTAATTTATGGACGCCCCCCAAGTAATTATAGGAATATTTGTTTATAAATTATATTTGATAAAAAATATGTTTCACCTGGTTATCAGATCGGTGAAGGTCAATCTCCCACGGTCTCCTCTACTAACACTAGTATCATAAAATCAAACTCATAAAATGGCCAAGTGCGATTCGAAGTCATACTTAAAGGTTCTGTGGTAGTCAACATAGATTAGACATTAAAATCATCTTTACGTCATTATGTTTTTTTGTGTTTTTAAATTTCCTTTAACATTTTATGTACAATAAAAAATTGAATAATAATAACATTTCTGAAACCGAATAAGTTACATTTGCGAAATTTATAAATGTGATATACTCATTTTCTCAAAGTTTTATACAAGCAAATTTCTTTAAGATTATTCAATTTGTTATTTTAGAAGTTCCAAGGAGACGACAGATTTTACAACTTCGGACATGGAGACTTCGGAAGTGAAAATATGTGTCCCTGTCGGAGACCGAATCTGAGACTTTAGGAGTATTTTACCTATTTCAAATATGAATATTAATGATTGTGCTACATATGCATATCCATTATCCAAACTTAATATTATAAATGTAAAAGTCTGTTACGCTTGGTTAATTCGATGAACCGATTAAAAAATGATACTTATACAGTTCAGAGGTACGTTATTTCTTTAAATCAATTCCCTAAGGTCTAAAATGGGAGATGCAAAGTTTATATGAAGTTCATATTGATGTTAACCATAAACGATTAATAGAATCTATACTTGCTATCGTCGGCACTTGGTGGAATTCCATTGTATGTATAGTGGATGAGTACAAGTGTTTAACGACGAAAAAGTTTGTACATAAACGATTAAACTATTCTGCACTAGCGAAGTCGCGGATAATCGACCAGTTAAAAATATCTTTTAGTCTAATTGTTTGCAAAAATTCCGATATTGTACATTTCAATTAAAATGAAGGCTTAAAGATTAACTTCCTTTTTTAATTCCTTCCTGTGTGCAAAAGCTTCGATTACTCATCTGCCAAGGTGTCATTGCCATTACCGGCCAGTCTTATATGACAGTTCAAGGTTTTTAAAACACTTACTGCTATGATCTCATACTGTCTAAAGTGAATATTAATTTAAATAAACCGTTTTTATTTACAATAAATTTATACTATATACACTATTTTATCAGTATACTTTATTAATTTGCTATCACTATACTTTAGCAATTATTATTTATTAGTAGTTCCTAGGTTTAACAGGACTTTGTGATGATTTTACGAGTATAAAAGTCACTTGACTGCCTTATTGGTAGAGAGCAGTTTAGCGCAACTTGCATATAAAAAAATAAGTTTGCTATGTTTTTTATTCGCCTAAATCATATGACACTAGTTGCCTTATATCTGAATGCCTTTAGACTTACTTTCAAATTATACGGGTTATAATTTTCCACGTAAACTTTATACAAATTCAGGTTTGCTATGTATCTATGGAAGTCCCGCCTCTTATTACGTAGTATTTATATACTCTTTGGTAGCGATATTTACGCAGTATGCCCTTAACGATACAAAACGTAACAGTTTTGTATCGTTTTTATTAATTAATCGAATCGAAGTTTTATTAATCGAACGAGACGGTTCAATTCCTGTATGATGAACTGTCGGTGTGTGTTTATTATTATATCTATGTACACGTATTGTTGACTTACACCCACAAATCAGAATACACCCTTAGGGAACTTAGGGAATAATTTTGCACGAATTGCTTTAATTATCAGTATGAAAGAAGTATCATTTATGTGGTAGAATACAATATTAATTTATTACGCTATCGTAGACAAACATGACAACACGAACATACGCGCAAGCACTCTTCAGTCTTACGAATTTTTAATCAGGTCACATGTTCTGACGCGAGTTTAGAAGTTTTTACCCATTCAACAAAATGTAAACCGTCACGGGACGCTTGGCAGATGTGAAACATCGACATTATTTTGTAAAAGTAATATGCAAAAAATAGCAGATTGTGATAGGAACTAAATATGTCATAATGATAAAATAAAATGTTACGATAGGAGAGAATCGCACAATCGATTGCGCATGGCGACGCGTCGCCACACCGTACACACTACTGCATATAGACTGTATATATATACCATCATACAACGTGGCGACGCGTCGCCATGCCAGAAATCTGTTTTACGTGCGCCTATAGATGTTTCACATCAAAAAGTGCGCAACGCCGCTAAAGAAGTTTTCACTTCAAAAAGTTAAGATGTGTAAAATGATTATATAAATATGAAAAGTACATATACAAACATTTCGCACTGCATCACACGTTGGCTTCACATAAATTGCAAGGTCAGCATTCTTAATTTATCCTGATCTTAGTATAATCTGTGCACCTTGAATTCAAATTTAGAATTCGTAAATCGTATGTGTCCATTTTATTTTGTGATCTTGACACATTAAAGCAAAAATATCCTTGTCTTTAGTTATTTCTGAACGTAACACATTATGGAGTTTTGTTTTGTTATATTCATCGCTTTTTATTTGTCTGAATACTGAAATTTTACGCAGTCGTATCCAAATTACTTACAGTAATTGTTATAAATAGATAATATATTAATAAAATTATACCCACTCTGTACTAACCTAATATTTTTTTCAAATCTTTGAGTAAATACAAAATTAACATATATTTGAAACATAGGCATATGGCAATCCCATTGCGTGCTAGTAAAATTATTTAGTAACTTAAATTATGTTGTAAGTCTGCCTAGATGGTTCTCTGCCCACATATTATATAGATTACTTTCATTCTAACTTTTCCTGCCTTTGAGGCAGACTTCAGAACTTTCTTTGAATTTCTTCGTTTTGGAGAAACTTATGCAAATAACTGGCAACCCAAAATTTATAACTTAGGTGTCTATTAATAGGCGACGAGTATTTATCACTAGCAAATCTGTTTACTTGGTCCCACCATGAGACCTGCCACATACGTTCGGAATAATAATCCAAGCAAAAGTAACCAACCCAGCAAAACCAAACAAATCTGGACTTGGACTATACTGGTCAGTAATTTTCCGTAGAAATTTTGTTTTAATTTTCAAGACGGGATTTCAATCGTATGTGGCAGAATTAAGAAGGAAAAAAACACGTCGCCATTATGTAAATATTATCTATGATGTAATAGTGTTTGGGGGTCACCATGATCGCCTCTTTGGTCGAGTGGCTAGCATACACGCCTAACTACACTGATCAACCGCGAGGATAGGGTTCGATTCCCGACCGGGCATGCATTTGTGTGATGAACATTTAGATGTCTGCATTTCCGGGTTTGTGTGTATATTAAATTTATTCTGGTATCTATTTCTATGTATTATTATTAGTATAGTAAATATTATCTAGTATTTCTATGTATTAAAATCGTTGACTAAAACCTATAGCACAAGCATATAATTTGCTTTCTTTGGGGTTAGATTCAATTTTTGTGACTTGTCCAGGAATATTTATTTATTTATTAATATTTATTAAGCGCGGTAGTAATATTTCCAAGTTGCTAAATGTCCGCTAATACAACCAAATTAATAGCGCATGTTAATAGGTCTTCTTCTCCGATGACAGAACTTTTAAAATACTCGTAACATATTTATGCTTATGAGAGAGTTTTTGCATCTTCACGCAACTCTCATCTCGCCCCAGTTGATCCGACATTTCTTCTGATAGCTATAGGGGTACAGAATGCCCAACACCGCTACACACATTCGGAATTTAGTAACGTATTTCCATTAAAAAAAATCGAACAGAGCAACTTCGTATAAGTCCATGGATCTACCATACACATCAGCCATTTTTCGTGCGGAATGTGTTTTTTTATGATAATGGAAGGCAAACAAGCAGACGGATTTTCTGATGGTAAGAAATTCACGCTGCCTAGAGACACCAAAGGTGGTAATAGTGCGTTGCCAACCTGAGGCCGTGCTGTTAGGCCTCGAGCAAAAGTAACTTTACCGGTAACCTTACCCTCCGAACCGGAAAACGTCAACGGCAAGCATTGGACGTTAATGTGGCAGGAATAGGTAAGGCGGTGGTATCAATCCAGGTGAGTAGCTGCGAAACTCTACCACCTAGTCAGATGTCAGGGAGTTAGTAAGTGTAAGCATATGCTCGCCTTTTACGAGCTGCCTGGCAGGAAAGCAGATGGTCTATTCTGCAAAGGAGTCCGGACCAGCACGGGGAAATCAACGGGTCTAAATTTGTTATGAGCAAAATTTTGTTACGATGTTTCGATTCTGAATACAGTCCCAAAATTCCAAATCTTCGCGCCTTAAAGCAACTAGGTACAAAGAATAATGAGAAAACTCAGTTACTTTTTGCATTCAAATAGGCTTATCATTTTACTTCTTGTAATTCACCTCTACCGTATTGTGAAATAATATTGAATATTATTTTATTGTTCAAACTGCCACTTCAAGGTAATATTTCACCAATATCCATTTGTCACTGTTACTTCGACGACGAAATTAATGTTTCTTATCAATCATGACACTAAAGCAGACTCTAGATGTCATTATTAGTTAAAAATACAATATTTATACACGTTTTTTTCAAGTTTCATAGTCATAACTCGAGTATTATCCGGAACGATAAGGCCTTTGGGCACTAAGTTAATAATTGTGCTGTTTTTAAGTGTGACAACTTCCAAAATGTACAATTTTAAAACACAATATATATTACATAAAAAATGTATTCATATTATGAACATTCATTCAAAACGTAAAAAAAGGATCTTCACGCCTATATTCCCAAAGAGGTAGCCGGTAGACAAAGACACAATCAGGGGGGTGATTATGTAACTCAGTTACCAACTCAAAATGGATGATTGTACATTGAATCGCTGTCAAATGACGTGTTTTGTATTTGCTATCTCCAGTGACCAGCAGAAATACAATAAAGATAGCAAACACAAATGACGTCATTTGATGTACACTTTTTACAGTTTGAGTTGACAACTAAGATACATAATCACCCCCCAGGGCACCCACGACTAGACTAAGACACTAAGTCCCACAATATGATAGGTGGCACGCCTATCTCCAACCGGGCACATATCCAATCCCGGACAACTTTATTTTTATTAGAAAATTGAAATTACAAATTTTCTATTATTTTGTTGCCCGACGTGGGGACCGAATCTGGGACCTAGAGAAGTCAAGTCCGATGCCAGACCGCTAGACCACAGAGGCGATTCAAACCATATTGTAATCCTAAGATACATATCTGAAAAACTAGTTGTCAATATTCGTGCCTGTATGTTCGGAATATTCTTACGCAATATCGTGTCAGGATCATGAGGTCTGGCACTCGATACTCTCTACCTACCCTGTAAGGGACTTAGCGCGAAGATATATGTGTATGTATGTGTGTGGTTACACAATTCCATTCCGAAAATACTTCGATCACAACAAATTCATTCAAGTCTAACCTACCATATACATTAGAAACAAGGGTATCCAGTATGAAAGGTTAAACCTTCTAACGAAAGAGGCTTCATATATCAATCTCAGTTCTACGTATCATGGCAACCTTGATGTTTGTATGTTTAGCTTTATTAAAGTTAAGAAAACCGTATTGCTTTTTTGCCTTCCTATAGAGAAAACCAAATTCTCAATTTTTATATAGCATTATACAGCTACTCGTAATAAACAAGCGACGGATTTCCTGATGGTACGAAATTCACGCCGCCTAGAAACGCTAAAGGTGGTAATGGTGCGTTGCCGATCTGAGGCCGAGATGTTAAGCCTCCAGCAGGTAAAGCCAATGGGGTCTGATGGTTGAAGATGACCGTGGTATGCAGACACCATAGATGTTTAAGGCACGTCGCTTCTATGTGACCAAGGTGTTAGACGTATTACGTATGTCTACCCTACTCTCTGTACTGGAACATGAAACTGTTAGTATGTTGGCAGGAATAGCTAAGGCGGTAGATCCCGGGGCACCCTACCATCAGTGAATTGTTGGTAGCCTATGCTCGTTTCTGAAGAGCTGCTTAGAAAGAGGACAAGACGCAACAAGGGAATAAATCAGTAGATACTTAAATCCAGTTACATCAACATTTTCCGGTTTACTTTCATTTTGACATATTTATATTAAAAACATGAATAAACTTTAGTAGATTGTAATAAAACAATACTGAGAACAGAGTAACGGAAAATCTTGTTTCCCATACATAGCGGAAAGAAAAATAGGCAGTTTAGACTCTGAATAATAATAAGTGGTATGATTTGTTAATGCGGAAAGTATTAGATTTTTCCTTACGTATCAGGAAGGCGGATTTCTCGATGGAAACAAATACACATCAAATGACAATGACATCAAATGTACGTGCGTGCAATGATGCGTTGGAAACTTAAGCCTGGGATCTTAAGCGCCATAAGAGTGTACCAGCTACTCTTCCGAATAAATACAACAATGAGTCACATAAACGGCATTGACAGGAATACGATGGAGCGGTATTATGATTATATTTAGCTATAACCCGCGGCTTCGCTTATGTTATATAGTTGTTTAGTTCTCCTACTAAAACACGTACAACACAATACAGTAGTTGGTGATAAAAAGTAGGCTGCTTTTTTTTAGGAGTCATGAATAATATGTTTGCAATATTTGCGCATACGAGTTGTTTCAATAGGTATTGGAACGAAGTTCCTTACGGCAGACCGAACTTAAAAAATGTAATAGTAAAAAACGTAAGAAAAAGTCCGTGGAAGAAAACCGTTAAATGAGACGTGCGCAGGCGCGACAGTCGTATACACAAGCGAGTAGTGTATAATACCTTTCTCTTTCTCCCTCACTCCACCACGCCAATGCATAGTATATACTCATGAATTATGTCGATTCTACATTAGCCGAAGGAACTTCGTTCCTACCTAGTGTCCACGATACCGCATTTGTATTTTTTTTGGGATGGGTGTGAGTGAGTGATTTTGCGAGTTTGGGCTTAAATCTTATTTTATGTTATTTTTATTTAATAAAGTCATGAGTAGTCATAATCAGACATGTCAGAGTTTTATGTTTATGCAAATAAGGTCATGCTTGCAATGCCTTGCAGCTTGCTTGCAAGCATCCTTACATAAACTCACCGAGTGTGATTTGACAGAATCGAAAAGACAAATGATACAATAATCCACATTTCATGAAGAGATAGGCACTTGCTGCCTTATTTTTCTAAAAAAAAAAAGAAAATTGGATTTGTCCAATTTTCTAATAAAAAAAATGTTGGTCGGGATTGGAAATGTGTCCGGTTGGCGATAGGCTTGCCACCTATCACATTGTGGGACTTAGTGTCTTCGGCTAGTTGTGGGTGCCTTGGTTGTACCTCTGCCTACCTCTTCGGGGGTATGGGGGTGAAGATACTTACTTACTTACTTATTTCAGTTTCATTTTCAGTTTAGACACTGCCAAAGAAGAGGTACTTCGGGGATATGGGCGTGAAGATACTTATTGTTCTACTTTTCATAAAATGCAGGTTACTTGCTACAATACGCCTAGCACCTGGTGACAGGACAGCGATGCACCTATAAAATTTATATTACCTGTTGGCTATACACCATGGTTGACTCTCTAGGGATTCTCAAATGTTCATTGTTTTTTCATCATTATCAAAAACAGCCGGAGGATGTCCACTGCTGGACATAGGCCTCCCCCAAAGAGCGCCACAAGTCACCGTCACCAGCCGCTTGTATCCAACGATTGTTTTTTTCATGTTTCATTGTTTTTTCATGTTACAAAAAATAATCCAACAAGTTATACAAATGTGATTTACAGGAAAAAGCGCAGATGACGACCAATAGTCAAAAACTCGTTATAAACATGTACTAAAGAGGTGCGTCACGAGGAGGGCGCTATGCGGCAACTAAATGGAGGCGAGCCACGGGCGTGGCGCGACCTACATGTGACAACCGAGGAACCGACCACTGGGGTGTTAGTAAACATTGACACATTTATGACGTACTCGATGGTAATACAATTATTACCGTAGCAGGTATAACAAGTGTCAGAACAGTGCGTCAGTTCGTAGTGGAGGTGCGTCACGGGTGCGCCGCGTTTTATATCAGGCGATTATGGGATTGTTTGCAAATATTTATGACACTTGGACCTACTTTTCCATTAAATCGTAAATACAGGCCCATACCTAAATCTAGTTCCATAACATTTTGATAAAGCAGCTTACGACTACTGTTTTTAACGTGCGTTTCGTGATAAGTAGGGTTACTCTTGAATCTAGATTTAATGCAAATCGGAAATTGAAATCGGATAATATGTTATTTTAAGTACTCTTAAACACAGTACTATCGAACTGTCTCGAGAAACGGGGATTATGTTAAATAGCATATTCGTCGTTTCACTTCTCTGCATCACGCAGATAAAAATAATATAAGTTTAGAGCTTAACAACAAGCAACTGGTAGTCATCCAGTGGTCAAAAGTAAACCATCACAATTATGAAAATATTAGAAATTCAAAATCATCTTAATTCTTAATATTAATGGTCCTAAAAGACAGCCAGTAATAGCTTAGATTCAGTTTAATAGAAAAGTATATTAATGTTAAGTACCTACTTGCTGAAAAGATTAGGATGGTAGAAAATTATTAATTAGGAAGATAGTAGGATTTACCAAATCCCCATAATAACTTCTTTAATATTTACAGTGTACTGTTTTATAGGATATTAAATATTTTGTAGCTACACATTGCGCATCCCCAGAGTGATAATTATGCCCACAAAACTTGGGGCAATTAAAATTACGTTCTAATTTGGCGCATTTAATGCTACGTTAAAAGTATAAAGTAAAGTTATTTAAAATTAAAACATTCTTGTGATTTCAGTACTTAATACTTTTTGTAATTATCTGTTCAAATACGACACTTTAAAATGTTGTATATACAGGGTTACATCTAAAGCACTAGCAAAATTTTTAGAGATGATTAGAAATCGATAATACTTTCGATGTAAAAAAAAATATAAAAAAAATATTTACAATTTTTATCCAACGCAACTTACAAGGTGCATGGTTATAAAAGAAAAATCAGTTTTTAAAAAAAAAAAAACATAAAACTAGTTCCCACAGTACAGTCGTGTAATGAAATTCGCAGGCTGGTGATGTCATCACCCGTACTGGGTATGACATGACATACAAGTGAAGCATTTGTGCGAACTGTTTTAAATTAATGTCGCTAAAAGTAAATATTACAATTTTACAATTACATTTAAAATGCAATACCATTTAAGCCTTTACCTCCTCAACTTAAAATTTGGCCCGCCATTTCAAAGTAACTCTGTATATATTTTCACAATTAAAGTGTAAATGTAATATACTCGTAGTATGTAGAAATTTAAAATTAAGTTCTCGCGTATTACTTTTAATAGAAAGGAAGAAAATGAGCATGCAAACGGGAGGACGCAAGTTTATCTCATGGTGCGAACGAGCGTATAGTTTAATGCGTGCATTGCCGACCTTTCCTTGAAGATTGATGACAGATGATTAAATGATGATTGAGCTCTTTCCTTGAAGGTTCCCATATCGTAGTATCGTAATGGAGGTGAAATTTGATTTTCTGACAATATGTCTATTAGTCTCTTCAGAACCTGCTCGATCACCATGATGGATGCTTAGAAGAAACTAAGTGAGATAGCATCTCAACACAATGTTAAAGCCTAAAAAGATTGATAGGTGGCATCACGAACGCGGTCTATGTAACTGGATGGACATATCGAAAAATAAAATACAATTCATGATTAGAATAACTATTAATACCCATCATATTGTATATGTGAAATCAGCTTTTATTTTGCTGATTCTACGGAAACCGAATCATACTCGTAAATTGGCCGTACCGTACTGTCTTTGACTGCGTTGTTTGTAAGGTACGGGCGACTTCCTGAGGAAGTATCGAATTCCGCAATATCAGCGAAATGAAGAATTAACGAGTGAAGGCGAAATGTAAGTCTAATGCGAGTTGGTACATTTTTGGTAGTTTCACGTCTCACGTTTTGACTCTTGTACAGGGTTAGCGAAGGACGTGAGAAGTTGTGTTGTATCTCGGATTCTATTCGTGCTCTAGTTTGTCACATCTAATGTCACTTGGGAGATTTCCCGCCAAAGCACTTACTTATAGGTTCCACGAAATCATAAAATTAAGGCATAATCTCTTTCTGGTGTAATTTATTTTCGCAATGTAGCTATTGATTCAATGAAACATTATGTCACAAATAATATCAGCTATTTATAAAAATAAATCCCCATTTCGCGTTCTAATTCCTAACTCTAATTCCTTTTTGTTTTGCTAGGTATTGTTAGAAGAAGGCTCTTATGAAAAGAACAACTAGGTCTGCTAGTTACTAAAAATTGCACAATACAGAAAAAGAGAATGTAGTAATGGGGGCTTTGAATCGCATTTATATATAATCGCAAGTTCATAATACATATAAAACTTTTTGATAAACTCTTAAAATAACATATAGTTTCAGCTTCTAGCCTAAGTTGACAGTGCCGGTATTTAGATTATTAAGTAATACCTGAGACTCCAAAACCAGCGTCTTTGTATGAAATGAATAATGGATAAGGGGGAAGCTAGGCAGTTCTGTATGTATCGTGTAACTTGGCATTCAATACCCTCTGCCACGATAGGGACTGATCCGAATGATGGGACGGGGGATGCTTGTGTATCAAAGAAGAAGGAGCAGAGGCACAACCAGGGCGACCACAATTAGCCAAAGATACTAAGTTCCAAAATGTTGTAGTAGGCAAGGCTATAACCAGGTTATATTCAATCCCGAGCAACATTATTTTTATTAAAGAATTAAAAAATATTTTAGTGTCCGACTCGGGATCGAACTCGTGACCTCAAGAAGTCAAATGCAACGTTGGACTACACCACTAAGCGATAATAATGAAAGAAGAGTTAATATTTTAATTTGTATCCGATAATACCAAGTACGATTCATTTGCCGAAGCTACTAACCTAACTCCATATACGTAGTACATCGAGCCAACACAACTATTTTATAAATACATTTTTAATTGCGTTGAAATATTACGTCAGAGTGTAGTAATTATCAATATTGTAACAGGTGTGAGATTCTTACAAAACTCAATTTACATGATTATAATTCGTTGGTTTTTAGGTAAAGGATTAGTTGAGATTCATGAGAATAGAAAATGAGAGTATGTGAAGTAAATGGACAAGATGTTTTTTTGTGATTGAGTTTGACATGTCTGGGTGTATTTGCGTGTCCGTCTGTGGCATCATAACTGTTAAATGAAAGGGTTTTAAAAGTGCGATTTTTTGTTTAAAATCTAACGTGATCAAGATGGTTCTTGGCGTTATTTCGGATAAGGGTTATAGGTGGTTATTGATTTTTTTAATATTCAAAAATAATATCTTTATGGCATTATAAGTTTACAGTCTATACTACCCATTAAACCGGAACACGACAATGGGAAGTACTAATATTACGACGGCAGAAATAGGTAATGCCTACCTTCCTGTTATTTTTCTAATAAAACGATGTTGCCTATATTGTAAACACCCGTTTGGCAATAGGTTTTCAAAATAGCGAACTTAGTATCGTCGGCTAGTCGTGGGTTCTCTGGTTGTTTCTCTACCACTGTGGTAGGTAATAGGTGAATGAATATACTATTTGAAGTGAAACAAAGAGTATATAAATACTACGTAATAAGAGGCGGGACTTCCATAGATACATAGCAAACCCGAATTTGGTATGAAGTTTAGCTTAAAGTGACACATGTCACTTGACATAATATGGTGAAAAGGTATAACCCGTATAATTTGAAAGTAAGTCTAAAGGCATTCAGATATAAGGCAAGTGTCATATTATGATTTAGACGAATAGCAAACTTATTTTTTTTACTTTTTTATATGAAAGTTGGGCCAAACTGTAGTGAAACTTCTTTAGAATCGTTGTGATTTCAAAACGGGTGCAACGGAAAAACGGCAGGGCAGAGACACAAATATATATTCATCTCATTATTTTGCAGGTAAGAGACACAAATATATATTCATCTCATTCTTTTGTCAATTTTCTGAAGTTTCACTTCTATCTTGTGTGAATCGCGCACACACCATTTTTTTTAATTACTAGTTTATTTTACTAGCGGATAGCCAAATGTCACTTCCCTAGACCATAAAAATTATTATATTCGTAATAAAATGCGTAACATTTTTAACTTTGTTTATAAAGCCACGTGTCTTGATATTACAACCCTTTTTTTGTATTAATAATTGTAAGTGATAACAATAATTGTGGAAAGGGGGACCTTTTTGCTAGCCCCAGTACACATTAGGCATACATGTTGGATCAATATATTGGATAATACTACCAGTGATCGTTGCTTATAAATCACTAACATTAAAGATGATAGAAATCGAGCAACGTTTGGTCAGGGTTGGTACCATCGTCTCTCTATTACTTCTTAAGTTTAGCGCACACTTTTGACTAGCCGCATAATGCCACATCGTAGCGGAAGAGTCTGCCCAGGTAGCTTTGATGCATTTTATATGGAGCAAACTACTAGTGTTCCGGGCCACATCGCGGCGGATTTAAGCCTACGTGGTCTTTGTAAAGCGATGCGCTTCCACCCGATAAACTGTGCACTCCGTCCAAGTGTGCGATATCCTTTACCATCTCTTGCCATAACTACAGTGTTCGCCACTGACATGTTTCTATTATGAGGGTAATGCTAGTAGGTAAGATCAAGTTTTGCGTAAACTGGCCGGCATCGTGTAACAAATATAGGAACGTAGTGCCTATAGCTCTAAAGGCTAACCCAAGAAACATAAGCTAGATGTTGTGGAACAAGACATATGTACAAGTACCAGATTTACTGAGGACTGCGCGAAGTGAAGAAGTAAAAGTTGGAAAGTGGATCGAGCTTTTTTGGCGCCGGGAATTATACGCAAAAAGCTTTAACTTTTGGTATCAGCATCGCATTATTAATAATTTAACTCTTTATCGCCTCTGTGGTCTAGCGGTCCGGATGTTGGACTTGACTGCATGAGGTCCCGGGTTCGAATCCCGGGTCGGCCAACATAAAGAAAATTGGATTTTTCCAATTTTCTAATAAAAAAAATATTGGTCGGGATTGGAAATGTGCCCGGTTGGGGATAGGCTTGCCACCTATCACATTGTGGGACTTAGTGTCTTCCGGCTAGTCGTGGGTGCCTTGGCTGTACCTCTGCCTACCTCTTCGGGGATATGGGCGTGAAGATACTTTTTTTTAACTCTTTAACCATCGGGAATATAATGCTTGTTTGACTTTGACAATAAAAAAAACAATTAGGCCTTTATATGTTGGGCTTGCATGCTTGACCAACACTTCATTAAATGTGTATTATGACCACCTCTCTTTACTTGTGTGTCATTAATGAATAATAAAAATGTGTGTAGCAATGTATCGTTCTTACGTCCAGCGTCCGATCAACATTTGAACGAACTTTAGCAAAGAAATAGATTAGATT
>NJDC01004677.1:7121-43077 GCA_002245475.1 Calephelis virginiensis
ATATAGGGCGCTTGCGGGAATGTTCGTGTTGTCATGTTTGTTAACGATAGCGCAATAAATTAATAGTGTATTCTACCACATTAATGATAGTACTTTTATACTGATAATTAAAGCAATTCGTGCAAAAGTATTCTCTAACAATTCCACAATATCAAAAATGCACAATGTTAATATTCAAATGTTCACTTCTGACGGCACTCCCGGAGTGCAACCATCTTTTTTAATTGAAAAGATTTATTTTCATTTTGTTTTCCAACATGGGGATCGAGCCCATTACATCCACGTTCAGTCCAACAACAGAACGCAGGACCAGAAATTTAATAAATTTTACAAGTTACTACAAAATATAACAATTTTAACTCTAACCTTCAACATCTTAGAGCCTGAGAAACGCAGGACGTTCGTCTTTGACCTTTATAAATTGCTTTATCTCGCTGTACAAAATATCAAAGGGTTTATTTTGTAGACTTGAGATCAATCTAAAAATATTTCTTATACATATTCACAAAATGATATTAAAACATCGATAAATTAGTTATTTTTGAGAAAACTTTTAATTCCTGTTTATATATGTATGGTAGAAAATACGACAAAAATTTACAAAGCAGATATACAATGCATTTTTTTTAGGATACCAAAGGTGGTAATGGTGCGTTGCCAACCTGAGGCATGGATGTTAGGCCTCGAGCAAAAGTCAATTTAACGGCTATGTTGCCCTATGAACCGGAACACGTCAACGCCAAGCGTTGACCGTTATGGCGACAGGAATAGGTAAGACAGAGGTACCAATCCGGGCGAGTCGCTGCATAACTCTACCACCTAGTAGGATGTCACGGTAATAGTGACGGTAAGCCTATGCTCGCTTTTTACGATCTACCTGGTAGGAAGGCATATGGTCTATGGTCTATTCAGATGGACTATTCTGTGAAGGAGCCCGGATGTAAGTACCCAGGGACCTAGGTTGTAAATTTACAATGAAATTGTTAGCAATCCGGCTTCGGACTTGACTTCTTGAGGTCCTGCTTTTGACTCCGTTTCGGGCAACAAAAATATTAGAAAATGTATATTTTAATTTTTCTAATATAAGTAACGTTGCCTGGGATTGGATATGTGTCTGGTTGGCGATAGGCTTAGCACCTGTCATATTGTGAGACTTAGTGTCTTCGGCTAGACGTGGGTGCCGTGGTTGTGCCTCTGCCTAACATTTCGGGGATATGGACGTGAAGATACTTTCTTTAAAATAGAATATGTTTTTATTCAAAGTAAAAGTACTTGTACATTTTTTGAAAGTCATAAACTTTAATCCATATAATATATAAAAATCAATGCCACTTTTCGTTGTAATTTTATATCTCAAGAACTGGCTCACCTATCCAAACCAAGTATTTAGGCTTTGTTTGGACTTCTTGTTAGATGGTTTATGTGAAGTTTGCATAAAATAGGTATTGCGGTTTTTCATTTATCACAATTTTTGTAACAAATGAATTCCATAAATGGTGGATCTTTTTGTTAATGGGTATCAAAGAATAAAAATACTCTTTAACAAGAGATGGGTATGTTTCAGTCAAATTGAATCTTTTTTTCAGATTGTGTTATCATATTAAAACCTTTTTCAGTTGTTTTTCGTTTTTTGTTTCGTTAAGTTATGTCATTCATGTGGTCATATACACCGTATACACATAGTGATTATATTCTCTTTGGTCATATACGTAGCGAAGCACGTACCGGGCCGCTAGTATTTAATATGTAAGAAAATCTTCGTGTTGGTCCGGGCTCCTTTATAGAATAGACTATCTGCCTTCCTTGCCAGGCAGCTCGTAAAAGGCGAGCATAGGCTTACCATCACTAACACCGTGACATCCCACTAGGTGATAGAGTTTGGCAGCGACTCGCCGGGATTGGTACCACCGCCTTACCTATTCCTGCCGCCATAACGCCATGATGTGTTACTGTTCGGAGGGTAAGGTAGCCGATAAATTTACTTTTGCTCGAGGCCTAACATCCCGACCTCAGGTTGGCAACGCACAATTAGCACCTTGGGTGTCTCTAGGCGGCGTGAATTTCTTACCATCAGGAAATCCGTCTGCTTGTTGTCCTATAACATAAACAAAAAAAAATTAATGCACTATTTATGTGTGTAAATATATAAAATACAATAATAATTACAGTCTATTCTATTCTGCATGTATGTAACTTGGCGAGTTGTCAATATAGGCATTATTTTACAGAAATAACATTTAATTTACAACACAGATAACGTCAAAAATTCTCTTTATCGTTTCACTTAGTCGTATCAAGTTGGTAAATATCAATGTAACTTCGGGATTCGTTTAATCTTACTACCAAGCTTAACAGTAAAACTCCTACCTCGGATTTCAAAGTGCATCGTTAGCAGATCTACTTGACAGTTTTATTGCGAACTCGTCGGCGTATTATTGAAAGATCTCGAGTGCTCTTCTCACCTCCCTTACGCTAGTTATCACATTTTTGATGTGCGTGTGGCTTTTTCGTACAATCTACGCGTCTTTTTGTGTGTTCTTGCCACTTGGGATATCTATATAGATACTTCGGTACACATCAAACGAAATGTGTTTCGAAGGGACATATCAATTACTTTTTTCTGGACATATACGAAGAGAACTAACGTGGGTAGTTTATTGGCTGTTGCCAGCTGACCCGGTAAACTTTGTAACATCACTTATAAATGAGAGATGTTTGGTTTTTTAAACCTATTATGACTGTTGCCATCATAACGTCAGTGCTTGCCGTTGATGTGTTTCGGTTCGGATGAAAAGATAGCCGGTAAACTTACGTTTGCTCGAGGCCTAACATTCCAGCTTCAAGTTGGCAGCGCACCATTATCATCTTTGGTGTCTCTAGACGGCTTGAATTTCTTGCTATCAGGAAATCTGTTTGCTTATTTGCCTTCCAATATCATAAAATGAAATAAAAAATTATGTGCTAATAGGTTTTTTATAATATTATCGCTTCATTGATCAAGCGGTTCGGCGTCGGGCCTAACTTCTTGGTCCCGGGTTCGATACGCGGGTCAGGCAACAAAAAAAATTTAAATGTTCATTTTCAATTTTCTAATAAAAATGACGTTGCTCGGTATTTAATATATGCCCGGTTGGTGATAGGTTTGCCACCTATAACGTTGTTTGACTTAATGGGTGTCCCGGTTATGCCTCTGCCTCATTTTTCAAGTATATTAACGTGAAGGTATTGTGTGGACAACTCAACTCCTAGGCGTGGCTGTGATTCCTGTGATCGTTTCTTGATATTAGCTACACAGGTTGTAGAGTGCTGTGCAGTATCTCGTCCGGGTAAGGATGATGCTGTCATGTTCTTGCCCAGACCAGACCTAACTCGAACACTGCCGCACCTATAATATCTATGGTGTCTATAGGCCACGCTTATCTCTTACCGTCAGAAAGGACGCTATTCGCTGTCTTATTCCATTACAAAATTCACAAGTACCTGTAGTTCCATCTTAATAAAATTCTGAATCAAATAGGAATACTAAAACTTTACTAAAATATATGATTAACTAAACCTGCCATGCTAGTATGTGTTTAGTTTAGTATTTTAGCTGCCGTTTGCTTGAAATTGGCTGTGAATATTCATTTAGTTATTCACTGTCCGGGGAGAACGATACGGTATTTCAGTCCTTCGAATAAACAGATTCTAAAATGAAGGGATTGTCAAAGGAATGTAATGATACTAAGAACTTTTTATAGTCGTGATTGCTTTTGAGATATGATTTTTATATAAATATAACAAAATGAAAAAAGATAAATTGGTTAATAAAACCTTATCATTTCTGTTTTTCAAATTTCTATTCGCCGAATAAGCGGTACATAATTTTTGCTATCGTATTGCTGAGTACAGGCTAACCAAATGAAAGTTAAAAAAAAATAAAAATAACTACGTTAATTAGAACCGACTTCAAAACTAAAAAGTAAAGAATAATAAAGAATTAATATTAATTAAATACTACCTTTTAATTATAATATGTGTTTTTTACTAATAGGTTTGAAGACGGTGCCAAGCCTTACTAATAATTATAATATACTTATATAATTAATATTAAATTGGATTGGCACCGACTTCAAACCTATTAGGAAATAGCACATATAAGTAATAGGTAGTATATAATTAACACGAATAAAAATGATTTTTTCTTTTTAGTTTTGAAGTCGGTTTTAATTAAAGTAAAAAAATTGTATACCACTTATTCCAGCGGCTAATGGTTGGCAGGTCAATTTTTTGGTTTACTTATTGAACTAAAGTAGGAGTACGTATATCATGCATCAAGATATCAGTACATTGTAACCAATGTTTTTTTTTCATTTTTCTTATAAAAAGTTCTCGTTCTAGAAATATCAGCCTGAAGCAAACGAAGACTTTCACGTCCTTTCTGAGACTAAGCAAACAAAAATGGACAAAGACCCTTCGTTTTCGTTTGCCAAGTCTATGTCCAGCTTAACCTTACCTGCGCCTTGAAAGTTGCAAAAGGCTTGTAATCGGCTTATAATAATTGAAAACTAATTTTAATTTATCGCTATTTTATTTCAGTGAAAGTAATAGAAAGAGATAAAACATTTAATTAGTTTGTAGACATTTATACAGACGTTAAATCTATTCCTCGCGAAACGTTGATTAAAAATGTCATAGTTTACCTTAATCTGACATGTTTAAGATGTTGTGTCACTTTTTTTTTATTTCATTTGAAAAATACAGCATACATCTAAAATAAGTTTAGTTTGTAATAACAGCAGAATCACCGCCAGTAAAAAGATTTGTAGATACGAGTATAAGGTTAGATTACGGTTTCATTTAAAACGTTTAGCATACCCCGTCGCAATCTAATGTAAAAGCACCCTTAGAATCAGAAAAACATACGTGAAAATATCATAACATTAGTCCCAGGGTCACTATCAGCGCTATGCAAATGGAAATCCGTTTCGCCCGACGACTTCAAATCGCTAAATTATTCAAATATCACATTTAAATTTCGCAAAGATTTATGTTGAGATTATTTTGAAAATGCTAAAACTTATGTTCAATTAAAGATTTAAATTTAATTAAACAGTTCTCTTCAGAAACATTTGCTTAAGATATAATTTATGACTCTTATAACTAAAACACGAATTCATACACCTCTTTAATTATGGCTTGTTTTATTTAAAATATTGATACAATAACTTCATATATTAGGATTTTTTGTTTTTTAATTATTAATTACTACTACGGTAATAGTAATCCATTCAAAAGTTATGAGACACACCGCAGATAACCGCAGTTATGATACGAGTACACACACAAATTGATACGTCGAACTTCTAAAATCTCTCTTTCCGTCTCCCTCTCTCTTTTTTTCTTGTTTATCGCACCATGTGAAACGCAAGGACCAATTACGCTAATTATTTTTTGTCGTTTCAGTTACTGCCAGGAGAATGACCCTATAATATATCGACAGGACAACGTCGGTTGGGTTATATTGTATTTAAAATAAATGCCTCTGGGTAAACTATACGAATTTTGATGACTGAAGATATCTTCAAAATAAGCAAATAAAGGTTATACCTACTCGTACTTGTGAGATGATTTTAAGTCGGTGATATTTGATACACATGACATAAATAGTAACAAAAAAATTTCATACCCAGACAAATAAACCTCATAAATAAAATCCTAAAATTAAAAAAATCAATGACCCTCCACAGAGCCTTATCGAAGTCGGTCCATCTATAGAGAAACACGTGAACAGGCACGTCAAAGCTATAACACTCCTCGTTTTGCATCGTTAAAACACCCAGACAAAGAATACAGACGAATAATAATAATCAAACTTAAAAAAACTTTAAGCTGTCGCAAATCTTAAAAGAAATTGCTGACATGAGCTTCATTAAAATACCATCAACACTACATAAGGAGCTTTTGTTATATTTTATTTATTTCCACCAACAATAGGATGCCTACAAAAGTGATGTTACCGCAATGTGAACAATTCGAGTTAGTCATCGCGAGGGCCACAAAAACAATGTAGTTGACGTCTACCGAGTCTTCAACATAAAGGAAGTGCTTTAATTTGCGAAGAAGGGTTATTTGAGCCGAGAAAATTATTTCAGCTTTGCTTACTCTGCAGGCCTTTGTTCATTTCATTTCAGACTCAATCCATATGTGCTCTGTCGGTAATTTTGACGAGGTTTAATATCGGGGCAAAATGAGAAAATATGGATTGTTTCTACAACAGTGGTTCTCAAACTTTTCCTATAGTTTTTTAGGAAATTGGGTGTTGAGGATAATCTTATTTTATTTTATTTAAGATTTGTGCATTTTTATTCGGTGGAACTTGTACAACAATGTTTTATATAATTCTGTGATACTAAAAACATATGGCTTTATTTATAATATTGTAATGTAGCACATAATATGTTTAAAAGTGAAATGAATACCTAGTGCATCTGATATTCATTCAGATGCTTACAAATGAACTGCAAATGAATGTAAACCTCGAACACCTGCATAGATCTTCTAAATTATAGCTAAAAGCTATTTCGATCAAGTTAGCTTTTAAACAAATAAAACCGCATCTCCGCATCTAAATCTGTACATCCGCTGAAGAAATACGTTGCCACAAACACGCACACACACACGCACACACACACACGCACACACGCGCACACACACACACACACACACATACAGAGAGAGAGAGAGAGAGAGAGAGAGAGAGAGAGAGAGATGCAAGATACGTCAAACTATTAACAACGCTCGTTTATATCTTATTATTTAATTTCACCACAACGCGATCGTCTGAATTAATCGGGAGTCGGACCAACTTTAAAACGCTGTCCATTAACTAGAAAAGGACACAGTTTGACTATTTTTAATGACCAAAAGGCCTAAAATTACTATAATTACAAATACGCAACGCGATTGAAACTTTGGCCAATGACTTGTGTTACTATACCTACCACACAGTCAAAACCTCTTTAAAATAATAAATCCATTATTTATCAGCATATACTATCCATTTATCAGCGACAGTGATTAATTATTGTTTGTGGCTAATTGCAAATAGATTATAGTTCATAAATCAGAATTTTCGTTAACATATCAATTATTTTAATTAATAGCAGTAGTGTTACTCTTGAATCTCGATTTTATGTAGATTGGAAGTCGAAATCGGATATGTCATATTGTGCTCTTAAATACAAAACTTACGAATTGTCAACATTCAGTTATTCAGTTATATCTTAACAAAACATAACTAGGAGTCAGCAAGAGCATAATAAACAATAAACAATTGTACATTTTGGCTAAAATTGATCTTAATCTATTACATACTTGATTTATGTGTATTTTCCAATTCATATTGTTATCAATCTGTAATACTAAATATTTAAAATTGGCCACTACTTCCAATGCATTACATGTACAAATGTTTTTGCTGTTATGGAGACATGAATAATTATGCCCTATTTTGTATTTGCCACTATAAAGTATACTTATTTATATTTATACCTATTTATGTATATACTATACATATTACTAACTAGTTTTTACCCGCGATTTTATCAGCGTAGTACTGTTACTTCGGACAGACTAACTTTCAACATGATTTTCGTACAAACTTGCATCACACTCTTTAATCCATTTGGGGTTGATATAAGTAGAATATATATTTAAACACGGGGCTTTAGCTATATTTATATCACATTTCAACAAAATCGGCGCAGAGATTGAGCCGAAAGGACAACAAACAGACAGACTTTCACATTTAAAAAAATGGATATCTGGTAAGTACATTTGCTGTTATTTTTTTTAGCCCTTTTATGTCAGAACTAGCTTATTATCAATTATTCAGATATGATGTAAACCCTTTTTGAAGGACAAGGATATTAAATAGTGGGTGCCTCTGCAGCAGAGCCCCCCTGATAAATACCGATCGATTATATTTTAAAATGCGGTATCTCCAACGAGTATAACGTTCGTACATGGCGCATGACAGTGCCTTTACCATGATTTGGCATAAACTACGTTCGGTAAGTAACGTGTCGAAATTTATGATATTTTTGGTCTAAAAAAGTGTTTCTCTTAGTTACCAATAGAGGTTTACATACAAATAATTTACAGATACGGTAGTTAGTATATAGTAAACTTGACAAGCCGTAAACTTATGGTAAGGACTCTGTACCTGGGCTAAAAAATAAAATATGAGATTTACGATATGGTTGTAGGGATCGACTGGATCAGGTGTTGCGACTTTGTTTGATGTTTCTAAGTTGTTTGGTACAGAGGCTGTTCTTGATAAGGAGAAGCAACCGGCGCCCGCAGGCTGTGAGCTCTTATTTACTAGCCCAGTTACTCCTGTTTTGCCTGTATATGTCTGCTTAACCCGACATATATATATATATTTAAAATTTTAAATAAAAAAACAATTTCACTCAAAATAGACTTTATTCTACACGTTTCCCTTCTCGAAAATTTCCAAGGATATAACGTGACACGAAACCCTCGCCAGCCCCTTTAGCACTGTCATTTCCACTTCATACTCGCCGCAGAAGTTGTGAGTCATTGCATCTTTTGCAAAATCTAGATTTATTGTTACCTCTTTCGGAATCTTATAAGATCCCTGTAAACAAATTAACATAATGTTCACATTTATAAACGAAGAAACATTTATATATTGCCACCAATTTATCTATCAAACAGTAGTAGCTTGAGTTGCCAAATGTGTTTTAACTCCAGCGTCATGGAGACTTTGTCGAGTACATGGTGGGGAATAAAAAGTTCTATGAATAGAATAAGAATCTACCGCCTTGTTGGTATAGCCACTTGGGCTACCATATACGCCATTCGCTAAGCTAGGGTTCGCTTCCGTTGATTACAGGCATTTGAGTGGTGAACATTTTCAGGTCTGGGTATTTATTAACTATATTCTGGTATCTGTTTAAGAATTTCTGTTTATTAGTATCGGTGACTAGCACAGATAGCACAAGCATATAATTTGCTTACTTTGGGGTTATATTCAATTTGTTTAACTTGTCCATGAATATATTTTATGTATTTAATTACAGGCGCTTGATGAAACGCAGGCGCATCAGATAATGGTAGTGTATGTGTGGATCAGTTTCCGATGAGGGAAACATGTCTATCAGACAAGTTGCCGCTATAGCTAACGAACAAAGATGACTTATTTTTGAAAGTTCCTGACCCTCCTAGGCTTGGTCATGCTTAAAATGTTACATTATTTAACCATGAACATATTGATACACAATTAACAAATAACAACCATCATTTTTAATCTGACATATTTCATGTTTTCAAGCCAAAAACCTTAAAACGAATTAATTACTTTACACATCATCACCATCAGCTGGAGGACGTCCACAGCTGGACATAGGATTTCCACAAAGAGCGCCACAAGTAACGGTCACCAGCCGCTTGTATCCAGCGACTTCCCGCGACTTTTACCAGTTCATCAGTCCACCGGGTGGGAGATCGTCCATTACTACGTCCTCCGGTGCAGGGTCGCTACTCGAGAACCTTTCTTCCCCAGCGATTTTCGGTTTTGCGAGCAATGTGGCCTGCCCATTGCCACTTCAGCTTGCTAACTCTCTGAACTACGTCGGTTACTCTCGTTCTCTTGCGAATCACCGAATTACTGATCATATCTCGCAGAGAAACACCGAGCATAGCTCTCTCCATAGCACGCTGAGCGACTCTGAGCTTATTAAAGGGGCCCACTTACTTCTATTACTTTAGGCTCTGCGTTAATTTCGACAAGCTTTAGCATCCCGAACGCTGCCCATCCGAGTTGGATTCGGCAGTCGACCTTTTTCTTGAAGTTGGAAGTTTGACTTTACACGCGCGCCTTTATATGTATAGAGATTGGATATATAATAATTAAAGTATTAAACCATGGTACAAGGTCTCCCTTGTCATAATTTGAGTGACTTCAAAATCCGCTTTTTGAGTCCTCTACCATAATGAAATTCGGAACTATTTCATTAATTTCATTTCATTCTGAAGTGCGAGCACTGACTATGAATACTGCAGTTTCACGGCACTGAAAATGCAATTCCTACAACTACATTTTTAATGACTTCATTATTATCGTTCATTCATTGTCTTCTAACACTACCATCAGAGTATCATTATTATAATCACCACCTATTGACTATTGACTGCCTCGTTGGTCGAGTGGCTAGCGTACACGCCTAACTACGCCGACCATGCGCGAGGCTCGGATTCGATTCCCGACGGGGGCAGACTTTTGTGTGATAAACATTTAGGTGTCTGCATTTCCGGGTCTGGGTGTTTATTAAATTTATTCTTGTATCAAATTAAGTATTTCTATGTATTAGAATTGTTGACTAACACCCATAACACAAGCATATAATTTGCTTACTTTGGGGTTAGATTCAATTTGTGTAACTTGTCCAAAAAAAACGAAGTGAAGACTTGAATATTTACGTTGTGCATTTTTGATATTTTGGAATGGTTAGGGAATAGGTAGTTTTACATGAATTGCTTTAATTATCAGCATAAAAGTACTATAATTTATGGGGTTAATCTTGTGCTTAATCGGACATTTTTGGATTCGCACTGCAATCGAACAATCCGTAAAATGTACTAGTACACCATATTAGTACTATTAGTACCTACCTATTAGTACTCTGTGCTAAACCATGAAACTTCAGTAAACTACCTACCTACTAGTACGGCCACTTCATAATTTACCTCGGCCAGTTAAAATAGTATTACTTATGAGATAAAATATGAAATATTTAATTTTTCAAACTTATACATAATTCAATTCAATACAATATATCTCGCGAAACCCTATAAATAGAGCGAGTCGCATACGCGCGCGCCAGTATCTGCTCGACCTTCGTGGAGTGCAGTCGAATTCTCCTGATGATGCTTCGGTTACAAAGCGAAACGTACGTTGAGTTTTCAGTAGTGTATGTATTGTTGGTGCTAATAAAATAGTTTAGTGGTGTGTTGTGCGGAGCAGGATGTATTTGGGAGTTTTAGCTTCCGGTAAGTCCAATTCATTCTTAGCGCACTGTTTTGCCTGTTTTTTACGCCATTATACGTTTACATTTTTTGGCAGAAAATTGCAAATTAAATAATTTTGTTTAGATTTAAGTATGGGTTTCCTCGAAGTAACGCCTTCTTCTATCAACTACGATAAACCTACAAGTTGCAAAAAATTAAAAGATGTTTTAATAAACTAATATGTATCTATTTTATCTACCACAAACTGCAAATCATTCAAACCAAGAAACAATTTACACTTTACAGTACATTATTTAATACTGCAGAACAACGCGAGAGGCCGAACCGCAGTTAAGTAGTTTATGCCATTGTTTTACACTCACTCGTACTGGTATTATCCATTGCGAATCCTATACTGTTCGGAAATATATAAGCAACACAAAAACAGCAATGAATCTATGTTTTCTTTTAGATCTCGCGCAAGTGACCTGTGCCGCCGTCTTGTTCGTGCATGCGCACTGCGCCGTCTTACGTTATGACGATCTGACGCGAAATTAGAAGTTTTTAGCCATTCCAAAAAAAGTGCGCAACGCCGCTAAAGAAGTTTTCACTTCAAAAAAACCTTATAAATCGTCCCTCACATTAGTGATGTGTTAGTGTAGATGAAGCGGGTAGGTCTGCAAGGATCGTGAGATTTGGCGCTCGATACTCTCTTCCAACCTCTTCACTGACATAGAGTAGTCATGACGTAGGTATGTACGTGTTTGTTTGCAATAAATTAACACAGATTATAAGTGATATTCTTATGGTAAGTAATTTACGCCGCCTTAAGACACCAAAGGTTGTATTGGTGCGTTGCCAACCTGAGGCCGGTATGGTAGGCCTCGAGCAAAATTAAGTTTATAGTAGCATTTTTTTTGCGCACTAACAAAACTTATTTTAAGTTATTGCCATCTTTTCTCAACAAAAATAACAGAAAGGGACAAAACACATTAAATGCTGTTAGTTTAGTTTGTACATTTTTACAGACTTATAATCTATTCCTCGGAAAACGATTAAAAACGTCGCGAATTGGCATGTTCTCACTAATCTGACATGTCTAAAATTGTTCATCTCTTTTGTTTATGTCTTATTGGAAAAAGACAGCGTATACCTAAAATAAGATTAGTTGTTACTAAGCAGAATTTCTAACAATTCCCAAGAAATGTTTTGGATATCAAACCGTTCAAGTAAGCCCATTCCCATTTTGATATCATACCTTTTTAACTGGACACGACGTGATGTTTAAGCTTTTAACCAGTCCATACCAGGGTGCAGACTCACTCTTCAGACTTTCACATAATGATATGGCAGCACCGTAGACATATTCTTTGCCCAAATCCATTAATCTGTACACAGCTAGCTCAACCTGTATGCGCAAAATTGTATACATTTTATCCATATCTCCCCACTCCCGTGTAGGTACAGGTTCATCAACTGGAATAGACCATCTGCCTTTCTGAAAGACAGCTCGTAAGATGCGAGCATAGCATAAATTGGTCACTAGCAACAAGATCACTTATGAAAGAGTACTGTGCAGGAACTTGCCCGGGTCGGACCGACTCTGTAATGTTCCTTTCCGGAGGGTAGAATGGGCTAGCTTGCACAATTAGCAGCTTAGTCGATCTATTCTATCGTGTATTACTGATACGGTGTGCACTAGATATTTTGCTAGTGATTGATGGTCTAAATTGTTACACAGAGCCTACGGAGGCTTCATTTCTTAGATCTTTATTTTTTATAGTAAAGACGTCAAAACTTCAAACAACCTGTTACTAAAATACGGTAAATACGAGTATAGACGATTTCTGTCATATGTTTAAAAAGACATAATTGAAATTAAAATTCACCTTCATTCAGTCCGTGCTTTTTGTCCAATTTCCACATTGTTCGAAATGTAAATAATGTTTATTTACTGTTATTATTAATCAAATTAAATTAAAATGTTCCACTTCTATACTAGGTGCTAGAGTTTCGCAGCGACTCATCCGGATTGGTACCACCGCCTTACCTATTCCTGTCACCATAACGTCGTGACGTGTTCTGGTTTGGAGCGTAAGGTAGCCGGTAAACTTACTTTTGCTCGAAGCCTAACACCCCGGCCTCAGAATGGCAACGCACCATTACCACCTTTGGTGTCTTTAGGCGGCGTGAATTTCTTACCATCAAGAAATCCGTCTGCTTGTTTTACTTCCAATATCATAAAAAAAAAGTTGCCCGGGATTTGACATGTACCTGTGGATATTAGCGATAGGCTTGTCACCTGTCACATTGTAGGACTTATTGACTTCTTCCTTATTGACTTTCCTTATTGACTTATTGACTTCGTGTTACGGACGTGAAGTTTTTTTTATTATTATTAATACTAACCACACCACCACATTTATTTCTCGTCTGGGAAAACACCATCACAATTTAGAGCAATTTGTTCCTTATTCTAGAACTTCCTCTTAAACTTACTTCGTATCCATCTTCAAGATCTACTAAAACGCCTAAGGAACCAGAGAGGTGAAGATCTCCAGTTCCATGGGGATCATCTTTAAGTCCAAATTGAAGTTCATCTCCATTGAATATTTCATTTTTCAAATCTTGACAATCTCTCATGCTATCAATGAAACGAGGCGCGCAACAAATCTTGAAAATATCAGAAAAAATATTATCCAAACGGAAAAAAATATCATTATGGTCATTATGATTACAAAATTTTTTACTAGATTTTTAAATGAAGCAACTAAATAAAAATATTAATAAAAAAGGCAAGCTTATCCCACACATTTCAGCTATATTTAGGCACATTAATACCGACTCCAACTATTTGATTAGGTACCACGTTTGGATTTGATAATTATTTTTTTCAAGAAAGCCAATGACTCCGCGATGGTCACACATAAATTTTATCAATATCTTCAACAATCAAGAAAATGTGATTATTTAATTATAATATTTATTACTAAAAAATCGGTTTCCTACTGTCTGGGTAATCGCGTACCTAACAAACAGATAATAATGTGTAGTCGAATTGAGAATCTCCTTCTTTTTTAGCGTTTTTTCAAAATGAAATATTTTTGAATTGAAACTTATTTTATATATATACATATTTTATATATATACATATACATATTTTATAATATTTTATCTCATAAGTAATTCTATTTTAACTGGCCGAGGTAAATTATGAAGTGGCCGTACTAGTGGGTAGCGTACTAAAGTTTCATGGTTTAGCACAGAGTACTAATAGATAGGTACTAATAGTACTAATAAGGTGTATTAGTACATTTTACGGATTGTTCAATTGCAGTGCGAATCCAAAAATGTCCGATTAAGCACAAGACTATTGTACGAGTATTATACCCCATAAATGATAGTACTTTCATGCTAATAATTAAAGCAATTCGTGTAAAACTACCTATTATACATACCACTACACTGTTTCATTGTTTGCTATGGAACCCGCGAGATGGAGTAAATTTAATACAAAATAAAGCTATGTTGCCAGATTCGGAAACTATTTTAAAAAGTTAAGAAAAAACCACAGGCTAATTTCCATGTCCATAAATAAATACTGATTCTCAGAAGAATTATACAAATGGGTCTAACCCCAAACTATCCAAAATTGTATCCTTGTTTTATTGATGTTAGCCGATGATACCAATATCAGAAATTATTAATATTAATAATCACTGCTAGTAACCAGTAGTATGTTCACGATACAAATGCGTTTCTTGTTCATCACCTATGAGTTTTCAAAAAAAAAATAACCTGACTTACGCCACAAACAGTGTGTAATGAATTACGATTCAGAAATTATTTCCAAGAAAAAGTATCTATCATTTATCCTTTTTGTTGTTTTTTCGACATTTATTTTTTATTAAGATGATATAATAACTTGTCACTTAATTAGATTAATTAAACTCGAGGTAAAAATATTATAAAACTAAATAAAAACAAAAATATGGAAACTGATTAAATATTCTCTTTATTGGCAGTAATTTCTGAAAACTATATTATGTGTGACAAAAACTAAATACACAATAAAAACAAAAACAAATTAATCACCATAATAAAATGTGTTAATATGTTTTCAAATTTTAAAGTGACATAATAATTAAATTAAAGACCAAAAAACAAATGGCAACATTAAGGAATCTATGGACTATGGTTCGAAGTTTAGAATTTGTGGAATTTAGGTAAAATGGTGAATTTGTGTACCTACGCAATATCTATATTTTCTTGTGATTCTAACGTATTGAAGTGGTTTGCTATATTTTAAAGTATAGCCCTGATTCCTCCATTACGGAATAAAAGTTTAACGACACTGATATACATAGAGAAATGAGATAGTGAAATAATTTTTGTGTTTGTAACAATGTCGAAAGAAACAATAAAAAAGCTTTGTACATAGAGACTTGGAATTGCCTAGCCTAGCGAAGCACTTCCAAGAACTCTCCCAAACATATTTTTCTAAGTTAGAAAATCACCCGAACCCTCTGATGGCAGCAGCCAACGATTATGTGCCCGAGACGGACCCACTTCTCGGAGGCCCCGTCACGTGATCTTAGACCCAGATGACCCAATCACCGAGACAAATGCCTCATACATCACTACACACAAATATACAAACTCGCGATACTGCCGCCGCCGGGAGCGGCGAAGACCCGTGTTCCGCCCTGGGCGGAACACAGCCACGATATCCTCTACCGAAACAAACCAAGATCCCATCCTAAGCCGAGGTACGGTTTCACAGGAGACACCCTTTGGGAGGGGGGTCCCAGGCCCCACCCAAAATTCAATCTCTGGCTGAGCACTCTGCTCGCCCACTAGCCCGGTGACGTTGTTAAAGTCTATAGACGTACACAACATTAGTCATTTCGAAAAAAAAAAGTCGGAGTACTATAATTGTTCCGTGTACTGCACGTACGTGTGTATTGCGCGCGTATGCCACTCACTCTGTTTATAGGGTTTTGCGAGATATATTGTATTGAATTGAGTTATGTATAAGTTTGAAAAATTAAATATTTCATCATATTTTATCTCATAAGTATTAAGTAATACTATTTCAACTGGCCGAGTTATAGTATGAAGTGGCCGTACTAGTAGGTAGGTAGCGTACTGAAGTTTCATGGTTTAGCACAGAGTACTAATAGGTAGGTACTAATAGTACTAATTAGGTGTAGTACTACATTTCACGGATTGTACGATTACAATGCGAACCCAGAAATGTCCGATTAAGCACAAGACTACTGTATTATACCACTTAAATGATAGTACTTTCATATTGATAATTAAAGCAATTTGTGCAAAATTATTCCCTAACCATTTCAAAATATCAAAAATGCACAACGTTAATATTCAAGTTTTCACTTCTGCTGGCACTCCCGGAGTGCAACCCGTATTTTTTTTGGGAATTTCATTCTTCTGCAAATTTAAATAAACTGAAAGTTTAGAGGTGAAACGTTTATCTGACATACTGTAAATTGTAGTTGAGTAAATTGTAGATACAAACTTCTTTTTTCAATGACTCATACAAAGTATGTTACGAACAATTTATACCTCAGGGTTAGATAGGTTGAGGTACTGGTTACCTGGCTAGTTTTGAAAACGCCGATAGTTTACGGTAAATAGGGTTAAAGTACATATTTTTTTATGAATAAATAATGTATCTAGCTATACACATACTTACATATCTTCACGGCAAGTCCCTTACGGAGAAGGAAGAGTATCGAGTGTCAAACCTCACGATCCTGGCAGACCTGCTTGGCTTTCTCCACATTCATTACCCTTTTTCATACAGGTTTTTGAGACTCTTGAAATCACTTTCGGATAACACAACAGCGATTTGTTAGTAGAATATCAACCTAAGTCTAGGTCCTAGCCTAACCAACATCCATCCACTTTCGCATTGTATATCTACTTTGTCAATCTTTAATCTGCCATTTGTTTTAAATAAAATTAATCTAGTACACACAAACTACATAATTCTGGAGCGCGAGAAAATTATTAAATAAAATATCATTCACTATGCATTAATTTGAAAAACTGACAAACTGACATTTCTAGGATGAAAACACTTAAAATTTCACTAAAAACAACTTACTTCGTCTTCTTCATCGTCGCCCCTAGAAATGCTAATGAAGAAACATAACAAAACGTAACGAGCATAGTACATGATTATTTTGCAATAAAATTAAAAATATTCAGACACATGTTGGAAAGTATGTTATATACATCAGAAGATAATAATCTGCTGTTCACCAACAATAACTAAAATGCTGATGTTGTCGTTCGTGTTTATGGTAGCGTGATCGCAGATGATTGTCGATTGGTAACAGATATCGCACATGAAAATATTTCTGCGACACTTAATCAGTGTTATTGTCAAGGTCTCAATTATGTTAACTATAAAAAGGTTACTGATTTTGAATTTGCAATGTAATAACATTTTACAGCAATCAGAAGTCTTTTTAAAAAAAACACCCGACACAATGAACCAAATCAATATTGTATGTTTTGTCTAAACATAAATAAGTTGAAGTTTAATTTAACTTACTTCACATTGCTGTAATTAAAGTCGATAGACTTTCGGATTCACATGCCTAATGTGTATTATATCATTAATTCATTTGTTCATCATCCATTCATTAAATGAACACAGATGGTAACCCACTAGCATTAATACAGATATTACCACTAAAAAACGTATTTTCACTCCCATATCCATAAAGCGGTAAGCAGAGGCACAACGAGGGCACCCACGACTAGCTGGAGACACTAAGTCTCAAAATGTGATAGGTGGTAGGCCTATCACTAACCGGGCACATGGCCAGTCTTGAGCAACATTTTTTATCAGAATTTGAAAAAAAAACACATTTTCTTTTAGTTGTCCGACCCGGGAATCGAACCCGAGACCACATGAAATAAAGTCCAACGTCTGAACCGATAGACAACAGAGGTGATACCACTAAAAGTATTTTATAATTTATAATCATAATAGTTATATCTTTGACTTTTAAACCCTATATTATCCATTACAAGCGACTGATTTGAAGTAAGGATGATTATGTCACAGTATCTTTCATTTAGCTTTCACGTTCCTGGGTTGAATTTAATATTGAGTTAAATTGTCAAATCCAAGTGAATGAACCCTAGTTAGAAGCTAACTCAGAAATAAACTCCAGGAATGTGCAAGTGACCCTTAGTAGCACTACTCTTGATCCCGATTACGCTAAAAGCAAAAACTAAAAATTTGATTTAATTGTCAATACCCAAGCAACAATTGGCTGGACCGAGTTAGACTGAAAATTTAATAAAAAAACGGGTTGCACTTTGGGAGTGCCGGCAGACGTGAAAACTTGAATTAATGTTGTGCATTTTCGATATGTTGAAATGGTTAGGGAATAGTTTTGCACGAATTGCTTTAATTATCAGTATGAAAGTACTGTCATTTATGTGGTAGAATACAATATTCATTTATTGCGCTATCGTACACAAACATGACAACACGAACATTGGCGCTCTGCGCCGTCTTACTAATTTTCGATAAGGTCACGTGTCCTGACGCGAGTTTAGAAGTTTTTATCCATTCCAAAAAAAAATGTTCGCAACGCCGCTAAAGAAGTTTTATCTTCAAAAAAACAAGCAAATATTGTTTGAATTCTAATGCCAATACGTTCTCAAACTTTGAAGTAAATATTAAGATAAGCAATATTTGTTTTCATCTTGCTAAATAGATTTAGCGCAGTAAAACTGTAAAATCTCGACTCGAATTATTTCATTGCCGTTCGATAATTTAGTTTTTGAAAGATAGCTAATGATTCCGAGATAATCCCAAATAAATTTTATTAACATCCCACTAGTAGTTTTAGGTTATTTTATATGTCAAAAGTCAGCCAACAAGTATAAGGGTCTTCTGATAGTAAGACACAACCGTGGTCTATTATCACTAAATACTCCGGACTAGAACATGATAGCCATTATGGTGACATTAAATGGGTAAGTCAGTAGATCCCTACCCGGACAAATCGCGTAATAAGCACACAAAAAACATGCAGTCGCATTGAGAACTTTCATTTTTGGGTTGGTTAAAAAGCATAAACTTGCAAGAGGATCTTTACGTAATTGTACAATTTTTGCTGCGTACCATGAAACAAAAATATAATGCCTTTTGCTTTGGGACCATCTTTTGTTATCATGAAAATAATCTCGAACCCGTTTAAGCGACTGCACCCAACCTATTCAAAACTTCGACAATTCAGGATGACAGCGTTCGGGCGACGGGCGAACTTTATGGAAGCTTCTGTAGCAAATGTGTATTATTTATCAGTACTTCGCTGTGCAATAATGAACCTCGCCCACGATGACTTTATTATGAGATTAATTCATCGGCAAAATTTGGTAAATCAAAAAGGTCTGCCCAAAGAGAATAGTAATTGTGGTTATTATCTTCATCAGTTAGAGTTATCTGTGGTCTATGACTCGGTGTCGGACTTTCTGAAATCCCGAGCTAGATCCTCGATCGAAATAAAAAAAAACGTTTTTTCAATTTTCTGGGATTACAATGTACGGAACTGGATATATGCCCGGTTGGCTATAGACTTGCCTCCTATCATATTGTAGGATTTAGTTTCTTTGGCTAGTCGTGGGTACCCTGGTTGCACCTCTATCTAGCAGTTCGAGGGGTACTTTGTAACTTCGGGGTCCAAATTAACTTCACATTTTTGTCATGCATTTGTCGTATCATGAAAAAAATATTGATCAAAATATACTTATTTCAATTGGTTTCACTAATATCCTCGCCTGATACTCTCCAACAAAACAAACAAATGGGGTGCCTGCAGTAAGTATATCATTTCCAGTATAGTAGTTTTATGTAAATGGTGCCTACTTTTAAACTGCCGTAATTTTTAGATTCCGATTCGAGTTTCCCCTTCGCGTATTTGTTATCTGAACAAAATGAATGAATGTATTCGGAAGTATGATTTAGTATCTGTTTTCATATAAGTTTTTTCGTTAAATATTCTATCAGATTCACTTTGATTATTTTTGTTATGCCTGCGCTATAAATTAATATTTCATTTTCAGAAACCTACAAAATATAGCTTTATTTGGTATCAGATTTATTATTACACTTGCGGCGTTTTGGGGAAACAATTTAATGCGAGTAACAAAACATACCTAATCAGATATGAAATGGGAAAGAGAATGTAAAAAAATGTTATGTGAATTTTATATCAGTCAAGGCCTGTCACGTGTCAGCGTTTGTTAAATAACTTTCTTGTTATTTTTATTCTGGGATGAAAGTGTTTCTTTCTTTTAAATTTATAGATATTGAACCCAAACACGGGGCAAGTGCCAAAATAAAAACATCTTTATTTTAATTTATAGAAATTTAACTCAAACAGAGGGCAAGTGCTAAAATAAAAATAACTTTAATTTCATTTAGTTTCAATAGACAATAGATATGGACGGTATCTATATACACCTAAAGAAAATTAATATTAAAATGGTTGTACCTAATGGTACATTGTAAATTTGAATACAATCATTTTCCTTGTTGACCAATCGCGTGGTCTAGTAGTCCGTTGTTGCCTTTGACTACATGAGGTCCCGCGTTCAATTTCCCGGATAACTCAAAATGTTATTTTTGATTTTCTAATTAAACCCCAGTTCACTGACACTGGATTAGTGCTTGTTTGTACATAGGTTTGCCACGTATCAAATGTTGGAAATAAATAGCTTCAGTTGGTGGGTAACATGGTTGTACGTCTGCCCATATCTCCGGGAATAAGTATTTTACTATTCTAATTTTTAACCAACTGCAAGTAAAAAAGGAGGTGCTCGATTCAACTGTATGTTTTTTTGTATCTTTGTAACGCGATTACTCCAATTATGATGGTTCTTTTTTAGAAAGATTGACAGACATGATTCTGAGGCGCTCCTATATTAATTTTATCATAATCCAATGAGTCTGTCAAGATAAGTGAAAAAATGTATGCATTATCAAGTATAACTCAAAATTATGAGTAGGATGTTGATAAAATTTATGAAGGACCATTTCGGAAACAATTGCTATCTTTTGATAACATATTTACCAAATCGCGACGTTGTTATGAAAACATGATTTTTGGCATCCATCTTGGCGTATTGCACATGAGACTACAATGTGTCTATTCATTAAAGCAGAACACGAAAAGGCCATTTGTTTAAGTATAAAGAATACAAAATTTTGGGTCACCTACGAGAGAAGGGTGGGTACATTATTTAATTATGCACATGGAACTGTCAGCGCTCCACTTAATTTGATTGCTGCTGACACCTATGCAAATGATACGTTTCGACTAATTGGATATCTTTGTTCGTTTAGGGAATTCCATCTCATAAAATAAAGCTATTTGAATTTATAAACGCCACGGTCAATTAAATTTGACTACTTGTTTCAAATATCTGGGTTTTTTCTAATGTGACTGAGACACAAAAAAATTAATGTATACGTAAAGTAAAGCATGCATTATGTGACTAAATAATTACTGGTCAGATTTTTGAGTCTGAATGCATGACTCTCTTTGTTATCATTTTTTGGTTTTGTTATATTATTCAGCACTTATCCCTATGTTACTATATGGAAGAGAGAGAATATGTCATAAAAAATATGAAAGATAAATGCGGTCAAAATTAGAGTGCAACAGAAATTCTATTGTTATATCCTCGCTGTCCGCATTCATAACAGGAGAATTTCATTCAACGAAATAGCGGTTTATTTCCGATTTTGACTACTGAACAGATATGCTGGTCCCATTATACTTAAAAATATATTTCTTATCCCAACGTTGTTATATGAGAGCGAAAGTTGGGTATGCTAGAAAAAGCATGAAAGTACTCGTAGGATAAATGCGGTCAAATGAGAGCGCTACGGAAAATCTGTATTATGACGCTCGCTGAGCGCATTATTAACAATGAGATTAATGTAGATACATTTAGGTACCCGGAAAGCCTTACATTGACATTTCACTATCAAATCCTTCGGGTATTATCCGAAGGTTTTGACAAGAGTCTCTAAAACCGGCTTGTTTGTTTTAAAATAGTTATGAGTGTGAAGGAAGCTTGGCACGTCTGTAGGGACAGACATTCGGCACTCGATACTCTTTGCCTACCCCGTAAGGGACTTGTGCATATAAATGTTTACTGTTTGACAGTTTTATGTAGATTGTAAGACTAAATCAGTGACATAAGCGTGAGTTTTTAAAATGATGTCTCTTCACTATCGCGACAACTCTCTTGTCTCCATAGGAGTTATTGTTAGTGCTTCTAGCGGAAAGGGAAACAACTAAAACACCTGGGTCACAAAAATGCAAAAGCGATGGTAAAGAAAATTCTTCCGTGAACTCACCCTGGATCTTCGCAATGAGTATTGATCTGATAATGAATCAATTTTCAAAATTTGCTAAAATTGGTTTGTTATTAGGGTTGCCAGTAATTTCTAGGACCTTTAACGAAGCATCCCGCTCAGGCTGTGGGCGGAACGCAAACTATCCTGCTCTTTGGAATTAGGTATAATTTGTAGTTTTCATAATAAGTTCTTATTAACTATACTGGGAGAAATACTTGTTTATTTTTCATTGCAAGTGTTTTATTATAAATCACTTTAACCTTTTTATAATGTTTTCTACAGATTGCTTATTGACTGAATGAATGAATGACTAACACATGAATCAACAATGTAAATTTTTAATCTAGCCTACAGTGATCGAAATAAAACAAGATGAAAAAATGAGTTTCTTTTAATTTAACGAACACGGTGAAGCCATTTTGTACAAAATCTTAATTACAAATGGAGAATTACAACTTCGGAAATTATACGTTTGTATTACGTATTGTATCTCTAATCCAGTCTAGATAGGCAGCAACGGAAGTATACACGCCTGGCCATCCATCTCTCCCACAGCCGTATCCAAAAGAAACCACCCCAATCGCCTCCCAATCTCCTGTAGATTTCTTCCTCATAAGAGGTCCGCCAGAATCTCCTCTACAAGCATCTTCTGCGAATGTACCTCCAGCACATAATTGCCTGTCTGTTAGCTCTGCACCTAGACTTCGGTATTTGCTTACACAGTCGCTCTTACTGAAGATAGGTAGACCTAACTTTAATTTGATAGGACTGCTTTTACCTGGGAATAAAGAAATTGGAAATGTAAATTTTTACAAATTCTATGCTTTCTTAATCAATGGGAAGTAGTGAAGAAAAAACTTTGGATTCTTTTTACAAAAAATGCGTATACGGAGGAATTTGAAATTTAGCAGACTTTTAGTTTATGTGTAGGAGAAGTGCAGAACGCTAATATTTTTAATAATAAAGCTTACATAGTGCACTTGACCTACACAAACAAATACATTAGTGATAACGATAAAAGATCACAGATTACGGATAAACTATACTCATAAAGTTTGGAAACAAAGTAGTTGGTCTTGATAAATGAAGATGGCGTTCTTATCAAAAAGATATTAAAATTTACTATGGTCAAAGTAGACAAATGATGTGCATGTGTTATGGGTGTTAGTCAACGACACTAATACATAGGAATACTTAAACAAATACCACTATCTAACCCTTTTCTCACAGTTGATCGGTAAAATTAGGAGTGTACGATTAAATATACCCCTCGGCCAAAATTAAAAATGTTCAATAGCCTCGAAAAATCTATTATCAATGTAGATAAGAACGTCACTTCTGCTTTTAAACAAAAAATCCACATTCAAATCGGTCTAATCGTTTAGTATTTAAGATGCCATAGACCGGCACAGACACTGTAATATAGACACTTTGAATATCCTTCTTTTTTTATTTGAGGGTCGAAAATAGCAAAAAAGTGCATAAATTTCTTGTTTCGCCCTGCGGACGAACAGACACAACTGCCTTCCTGTTACCCCTTTGTTGGTCCTTAGAACAAAAAATAATATACACGCCTCGGGCATTAAAAAAGAAAATCTAAGGTCAAATATTATCGTTTGTCTGGGATCTGTAATTTTCTTATTTTACTGCCATCGATATGCAATAAAGGTACTATTATTACTTATTTTTATTATCTTCTCACCAAGTCCTTAATAAGGTAGACAGAGAGTATCGAGTGCCAGTAGGGTCACGTATTATCGTTTGCTTACGATCTGAAAATGTTCTTATTTTACTGCCCTCGATATGTATTGAAGGTACCATTATTACTTATTTTCACGACTAGACTCAAATAAGGTAGGCAGATAGTATTGTGTGCAAAATTACACGATCCTTGAAGACCTGTGTGGTATCTTTCACATTCATTACCCTTTCCATACAAAGAAACCGGTACTATTATTAACCATGATAATGAAATTATATTAAGTACCTACGAAGGAATCTACTGAATTTATTAGGACCTAACACTGAATTCGTTCAAGTGGAAAAAGCACTCTGTAGTATTAAACATATAGTAATTGATGATTATTCATCTGACATCCAATATTTCAACATTCCTTCTATCCCATTTGACTACTATATTAGAGATGCAAATGTTTCTAAACATATTTGGATGTTTGTGTTTATTTAAACTAATACAAACATATTATAAAAATTACGTGTGTGTATCGGTGTGCAAACGCAAGAAGTGAAACTTCTTTATGACATTACTTTTCGTGAAGCGTAAAGAAAAGGCATTTCTCTTTAAATAAAAACAATATTTATAGATGTGACTGTGAGCTAGCTTGATATACTGGCCGACCAAAAAAATAATGAAGAACGCAGTATGAAATTCGGTGATAATATAGGTACAGTGTTATTTCGAGGGTAACTAAAGGTAATTAAATGTAACAGAAAAATGTGATGGCCAAATTCTATCATACGTCGATATAGAACCTGAACTTCAAAAATCAAATAATGAAATAGATGAATATGAATTTCATGTATTACATAACACACAATATATAAATATGAAATTATTTTTCGTTTATGTCAATATCAAAACAAAACTTTGTACGCTAGTGGTATTCTCGTATGACCTGGAAAATGGAGGAACTACAGGAAAATTACGCAAGCGATGCCGGAGGCTACCGCTAGTGATATTATATACAATAGAAACAAAGCAAAACCTTATCTTCATCATCCCGTAAATATTACACAACCTTCACTTACGATGACACCTTTATTTATAGACAGACGACTGGTTGTCTGAAAAGTTTCCCTATAAAAAATATGTCTGGGTATTCTTCCAAACAAAAACAAGGTTTTCCTCGTAATTCCTAAATATTCAATTTCTCGTGAGATTATTTTAGTTTCCTTCATTCACCACAAAAACACGGATTTTAACTATTTATTTTTTGGTAAAGTAGATTATTATTTAATAATATTGTTTTTGAAAGCAAAGCTCATTGATTTCTTATTCCTATTCTTTTCAAGACTAATATTTGACGTTTAAATTTTTCATAGCAAAACCTGTATTTAAAATAAAATAATCCTAAATTTAAAAATTTCATTGCCCCCACAAAATCTACATGCACTGTGCGTTCGATCTCATTTTCATTCGTTCACTCGAAACCATGTCGGTCATATCAGCCTTCAAACAAAAAAATCGCATCGAAATCGATATATCAAACACACCCCTCTTTTTTCATCGTGAGTTTAAATCATATATTTTTTTCATCGGCCAGGGCTTTGTGGATGTATCAGCTTTGTGAATGTATCAGAATTATCACAGAACTTGTTGAAATGTTCCATCTATCTTTAATGATAAAAAATGACTGATAAATGGCTATTTTCAATAAACAAGTCATGAGCTTGAAGCGATTTTACTATTGAAGGTTACACTCCTCATGCAGATCTGATATACATACATACATATCTTCACGCCAAGTCCCTTAAGGGGTGGCAGAGAGTATCGAGTGCCAGATCTGATGTCGATTTACAAATATTACTACTCTACTAATTCTAACTAATTCTGTCTAATTTAACGGCCTCTTTTTCGGAGAATATTGTGATATTCTCAATTAATAAAGTCAAAATGAAAGAGAGGTCAGTAAATTACAAAATATCAGCAATATTAGAGCCTTTGTTAGAAGTGTAATATAGCTTAATGGTCAAGAGTGTCAAATGTATTAATCTAGTAAAAACTAAATTCAATTTTAACATTTGACAACGATAAAAAGCAACGTTCTAACTAAGCACGTGTTCCACATATCTATATGGTTTGTTCAGAATTCAACTAATTTTAACTAGCGTTTCTTGGAAATGAAATGTAATTATATAATAACCAGTTTGTAGATTTCTGAGAAACTTGGTAATGGATGAGGAACTAAATCAATAGTACATACCGTTTAAGGTTTTTCCCCAGCCCGCAACATAAACGGAATTTCCGACATCCAAACGGAGATTGGTATCTATTAGACATATTGGTTTAACGTAATCTGAAAAAAAATTAAACAAGGTTTAGATCTTTTCTTATGCACAGCTGTAGTTGTTAAGCTTCTTACCAGGGGGCTGATTATGTATCTCAGTGACGAACTTCAATGGGAAAAGTGTACATCAAATAGCTGTTAAATGACTTGTTTTATATTTGCTATCTACAGTGACCAACAGAAATACAGAGGAGACAGCAAATACAAAACACGTCATTGTCAAATGAGAAAATTTTTCATCAAATAGCTGTCAAGCTATTTGATGAACAATTTTCTCATTCGAGTTGGCCACTGAGATACGTAATCAGCCCCCTGATTTTGCTCTAAATCGAAACAGTAACGAGCACTGAGGTCACAACATGATTGAGGGGGCATTGTGTACTCGTATCGTCGGTAGAGTGAGACAGAGATGAGTATTAACTGTCCACCCTCGACTTCATATTAGCGTAGAATAGTATTCTACGCTACAAAAAAGTTAACCAAAGAACTTGACATGAATTTCACTTAAACTTTTATCCTCCATTATTTATAGATATTTGTGGGTTGATTGTTGCCTCTGTGGTCCAGCGGTACGACGTAGTACTTGTTTTTTTAGATAAAGTGATTAAAGAGGAAGGCTTATATGTATATTTCATAACCGCGCGAAGCCGGAACGGGCCGCTAGTTTTCTAATAAAAATGACGTTGCCCGAGATTGGATATGTAGTAAGCCTTTGCGAAAGGCTAGCCACCTATGTCATTGTAGGACTTAACATCTTCGACCAGTCGTGGGTGTCCTGGTTGTGCTTCAACCTCGCCAGGGATATGGCCGTAAAGATACTTGAGTAATAAAAAATAGCCTATTATTAAACTCGTGTCTTCAATGCACGCATATGTTCAATGTTTATTTGTTATGTTTCATGTTAAATAAATCTATATATTAATACGTGATGCCAAAACTTGAAACCCCTTTTTACAGAAATCGCGCTGACGGCGGAGCATGAAATTTGGCACACCTATAGTTTATGTGTAGGAGAAGTACTGGGTGCTCAAATTTTTCAATAGTAATGCTTATAAAGTACAATATCAATAAATAAATCATTACCCACACTACCATGCATTTGACACACACAAACAAATATATTGATGTTGACGACAAAAGATCACAGATAGCGCGTTAACTATTAAGGAAACAAAGTAGTTGATCTTAAGAAATGAAGATGGCGTGCTTATCAACAAGATATTAAAATTTAAATATTAAAATGGTCGAATTTCGACCAATGGGCGACCACTAGTATGTATAATTTCATCAAAATCGGTTATCCGGTTTAGCCGTAAAAGCGTGACAGACAGACTTTGGTATTTATGACATTACTATGAAGGTCTAGCAACTTCCTAGATTACTAAATTATGGAGTTTTAGAAGTTTTATTCAATTAAGGAAGCAACGGACAGCAGTGTTAGAATATTGTAACCGTATCAGGTCCCACGTATTTGACTACCAGCTAGCCTTACCCGAAACACAACGTTAAAACCTAAAGTTATAATTTGGAAGAGTAAAATGGTGGTGGGTGCGTTGCAACAGAGCATTTTATTTAACCATTTTCATCCATTCCTTTTGAAAAGAAAAACTTTTACAACAACGTATTTGGTGGTACCAAGAGAAAAGATGGACGTAGTTTTTTTTTTCATAATTATTGAATTTTGTATTCATATTAAGTAAAATAATCTATTTCGTGGGCATTTTGTACAATTTCTTCTGTAAAAGTGCACAATTAAAGTATTTTCTTGTTACACTCGATGAGGATGTCCCCTATTTTACCTAAGATCGTGATATACCTAATCGAATCGACTTTTTTTTCATGATAATGGAAGGCAAACGAGCAGACGGATTTCCTGATGGTAAGAAATTCACGCCGCCTAGAGACACCAAAGGTGTTAATGTTGCGTTGCCAGGCCTTGGATGTCAGGCCTTGAGCAAAAATAAGTTTACCGGCTACCTTACCCTCCGAACTAGAACACGTCAACGACAAGCATTGGACGTTATGGTTTCAAAAATATGTAAGCGGTGGTACCAATCCGGGCGAGTCGCTGCGAAACTCTACCACCTAGTAGGATGTCACGGTGTTAGTGACGGTAAGCCTATGCTTGCCTTTTATGAGCTGCCTAGCAGGAAGAATTATGGTCTATTCTGCAAAGGAGCCCGGACCAACAAACTTAAGACATAAAACAGCATATGCCCAACAAGATAAATTAATATTTACAAAAAAATGTAAAACGGCCAATAGAAATGATGCTGCCTGCATGATTAAAAGTCTTAGCTTGTCCCTAGAGGACAAATCGATAAACAAAAAAAAAGTAATTCACCTGTCACAGTAACCCTTCTAGCGAGTCTTATGATAGAGATGTCATCTTTTCTGTTCTTATTCTTGTCGGAGTATCCTCGATGAGGATATGCAGATTGCACTGCGATTTCTTGAAATGGATCAGCGCAAAAATCATTTTCGCAGTCTAAGTCTGTCTGGGTATCGTATTCTCCCAAACGAGCTGTTGCCCTTAAAAACAATAATAACATATGTCATTTCACCAGGGTTAAAAGCGGAGTTGAAATGGGCAGTATCATTTTAATTTTAAAGTCAACAATTGAAATAATATGTTGTCAGTCAAAAAATTCGCTTCCTTGGTCGGTTTTACATTGTTTCTAACAATAGTGTCAAGAGTTTTGACACAGGCTTATACTTATTAAAAAAAAACATGTAATTTGGTTTGATTTCAAGGAATTAGTCTAAATTTATTAACATTCATTTATTATAACATTCTGTTTTTAGTGAAATCTTGTAAGACACATTTGACCCATCGCGTCTAAGTCAAACAGTTGAAACCACCCACAAGTAGTTTTAATTTTTAAAAAAATCGCCCCAGACAGGATCTGAACTTGTACCCTTTCGTCGCAAGCCGACGAATGTGCTAACCATTTGAGCTACTAAGGATTCAAGTCCTGTGGCGAAATTTTTAAAACCTTTTTTACCGTTAACACGGGTAGTTTTTCTTTCTTTAAAATTTGGAGAAATTTGACCCAAGCACATGGTAAGTGCTAATATAAAAATACCTTTAGTTGTTTTAATACTTACAATTTTCCAACTTTAGTCTCGATTTCTCCAACAACACAATGTGCAGCAGACATGACGTAGCGCCGGTTAAGCAGCACACCCCCGCACTGATACGTCAGAGAACCACCATTTACTGAAAATGTTGTCGAATTAAAAAATGTTTATGAAAACAACTGAATATTTGTGCTTCATTGTGAACCAATATGTAGATTTTTGAATGTTACCAATTTGTATTTTTTGTTTGTTTTAATGTCAGTAAATCCTGACAGCCGCAGAATAATGCGATAATGGGATTATGCACTGAAAATTAAAGATAATTCGGTACTTTTTATGACATTGGAAGGCAAACAAGCAGACGGATTTCTTGATGGTAAGAAATTCACGCCGACTATAGACAAAAAGGTGGTAATGGCGCGTTGCCAACCTGATGCCGTGATGTTATTCAATGTCAACGTCAACAACACGCTATCTATACAGTTATATACATATATGTTGACCCGCAATTTCGGCAACTGCATAGATACAAAGTTTGATACAAATTGTCGTCCCCACTGTTAGGGTCTTTATTTTTGAAAATAAGGGGCCTCAATTTGAACTCGGGTCTATACATAAATCGGTCCAATGGTTTAGTTAAGCTTATCGGACAAACAGAAAGACAGACTTTTGCATTTGTAATAATAATACTTATTGCATTGGATTCAAAATCACACTTCATTTTGAAGCAAACCACACGTGTATGTTTTATTTAGTATGTAATAACATACGTATTTGTGACATTGTAATTAATAGTGGTTGTTTATATTTTGTATTTAATTATTGAACTTGCAAACTATTAACTTTTTTTTATTTTATTTTGATGCTATCTAAAATTTGTCAAAATGAGAATAGCTTAAATCTCCAAAACAACAACTGCAATTATTTTATCGCCCCGTCGCGGTTTGGTAATTACTTTTTCGAAAGTAAGTAATGTTTCTGAACTGGTCCCGCATAAATTTTATCATCAACCCACTAGTAGTTCTGAGTTGAACTTAATTATGAATAAATTTTCTTCTATGTTGACGGCGTCACCAATTACAACCACTGGATCATAATAAAATTGATATGGGACCACCTCGGAATAAAAACCTTTCCAAAAAAGTACCATCGAAATTCGTCAATTGTCGAATAATTGCATAGCAAATATACAGAAAATATTTAAAAAAACATACAGACAAATTGTGAAAACGGTTTGAAATATGACAGCGTATACTATAAGTGCATCTCACTTTTGTAAACCTAATAAATAAAAAAAAATAAAACAGAATGCGGCTCTTTAACACATAAATTTAGTCCAATGGGCAATGATTAATTGTCACGCCATTTTTAAATTGTTGTTTAATACACACTAATATCAAAAGTAATTAAATTTAATTTTATAATTACCCTGCTTCCATTTATTTGCTTTTAGGGTCATTTAATTCAAATAATCTTAAATCTCGTTGTAAATGCATATTAAACAGTATAATTCAATGTTTTAAACTGTTCAAATCCAGAATTATTTATAAAAAATAATATGAATGAACTTTTAGCAATCACATTAAACTTCTATACTTCCAAGACAAGGTAAATATATCAGGGTAAGTAAATCAGTATCTTCACGTCCATATTACCAAAAAGTTAGGTAGAGATACAACTAAGTCAATAGCTATTAGCCTTATGTGACAGGTGTCAAACCTATCATCAACTGTGCATATATCCAGTCTCGATTAACCTTTTTTTATAAGCAACTAGCTGTCCTGGCGAACTTCATTCCACCCGTTCAGTTTATATAGGAAAAGTTTTAGTTTTATATAGGAAAGTAAGTATTGAGTTTCCCGTTTACCCTGCATTTTTCCCAGTTTTTCTCTTCATAAAAACCTTCTTCTGACAATAACTAACACAATAAAGAAATAATGATGCAAATCGGTTCAGTCGTTCGAAAGTTATGTGCTTACCAACACATTTAGCAATTCATTTTTATATATTTAGTTATAGTATTTGACGCTGTGTATTAACAAGTTTTTAACACGATTGCACTAGAACGCAGCACCAATTCGAGATACGTTCTCCTTCGAGACAGCCCTTGTTGCTGGCGTTGTAGGGAACGGTCCAATCCATTTAAATAATGATGTCTCGGGCTGAGCACTCTGCTTGGCCCACAAAGCCCGGTGAACACATTAGTCATTAAAAAAACACGATTGGAAGACAAACAAGCTCCCCGAGTTGGTCCGAACTCCTTTCCAGAATAGACTATCTGCCTTCCTGCCAGGTAGCAGGCTCCCTGGCAAGAGGCGAGCATAAGCTTACCGCGACTAACACCGTGATATGTGACTAAGTAGAGTTACTCAGCGACTCGCCCGAATTCGTACACACCGCCTTAGTTATTGACCACCTTGCCGTTGACGTGTGCCGGTTCGGAGTAAACTCGCCTTTGTTTCAAGGCCTGAAATTCCAGCCTCAGGTTGGCAACGCACTATTACCACCGTTGGTATCTCTAAGCGGTGTAAATTTCCTACCATCAAGAAATCCGTGTGCTTGGTTGCATTTTAATGTTATAGAAAAACTTCTGACGATAAGAAATACTCGTCATCTGTAGACACAACAAATCAATAAGTTTATCGGCTAGCTCTACCTTCAAAATTGGAACACCACAGCGATAAACACTGATATTACGGTGGCTATAGGTAAACTGACGGTACCAATTCGGGTGCTTAAAAAATACTTTCAATAAATAGCCTCAGATCAGCCGCGTCTTCTTAGTGTGTGGTATAAATTATTACCGGATCATCGTAAGTTCGTGTGTATTGGTATCTCTATTTTATTAGTATTTCATCTATTGGTAGCTTATATAGCGCATTTAAATAACGTTATTCTGATTCTGACAGGTGGATATTCATAGTAATAATGAAAATAGTAGCTTTGCCATAAAAAAAACTTACAAGGTCTGTAACCCAACAAGGCCATCCAGGGGAATTCATCCAGCTCTGTGATCGTTCCACCGTATATTCTGTCTCCATTAGGATCTAAGCCACATTGTCCTGCTGGAGCAGGATATGAGTCTTCTGATGAAACGGGATCCACTACCCCGGAAATAGGTGGTTGCGTCGGTCTAGGCCTACTCTGTTAATTAAAGTCTTTGTTATTTTAGCGGCTCAAAGCATCGCTGTTCTCTGACGGGGATATTTCAAGAGTAGAACATGACACTACTATAGATACGTGAAAATATCTTCATGCCTGCACACCTAAAAAATAGGCAGAGACACAACCAGGGCAACCAGGACTTGCTGAAGACACTAAGTCCTATAATGTAGTTGGTGGCAAGCCGATAGCCAACCGAACACATGCAATCCCGAGCAACGTAATTTTTTTTAAAATTTGAAAATAGACATTTTCCTATTTCAACCTTTTTTGCCCGACCCAGAGATCGAACTAAAGAAATAAAGTCCGATGCCGGACCGCTTGACCACAGAGGCGATTATTATTATTTATTTTTCTTTTATTTATTGTTTAAGACCAACATAAAATTAAGTTTAAACCGACACCAAAAAGATTACTAATTCCACTTTTTTTGTTTGTATGTTACGCAATTACTCGGACGATAACGAACAGATTTTTATATTTATACACTACCTATTGCCCACTACTATAAACAAGCATAAAAGCGACTTGACTTCATGAGGTCCCGGGTCGGGCAACAAAGAGAAAATGTGTTTTTCCAAGTCTAATTAAAAAAATGTTGCTCGGAATTGGATATGTGCCCGGTTAGCGATAGCCGTGCCACCTTTCACATTGTGGGACTAAGTGTCTTCGGCTAGTCGTGAGTGCCCTGATTGTGCCTCTGCCTACCTATTTGGGGATAAAGCCGTGAAAAAATTCTATGTTGAAAAATACGCAATAGTAAAAAAACAAATTGGATGTATGATTATCCCTACAATAGTTTTTGAATTTGTCGCAAACAGATTAGTATACGATCGGTCAACGTTGGTGGTAATTCTGATGTTTAAAAACTAAACTTGTTTTAGATCTTCGGCTATCTTTTTCAAATGAAAATAAAACAAAAGAGATAGAACGTTTTAGATGTGTCAAATTAGTCCAAACATGTCAAACTGTGATGTTTTTAATCAACGTTTTCCGTGTGATAGATTAAACGTCTGTAGAAATGACGTGTACGGTCTAATTTGACAACACTAAAAGTGTTTTGTCTCTTTCTGTTACTTTCGTAGAAAGAAGACAGCGATAACTTAAAATTAGTTTAGTGAGTGCGCAATAAAATTACCACCATTGTTTTGTAAATATAACAGACGCGTTGCCATTCCTCCCCAAACTTTGGAATATATTATGAATAGTGACAAAAAGAATTTTATTTGAATTATGTATAAAATAGTGTTTTTAAATGTAGATTCGAATTAGGATGTTAAGTTATAACAATTAAACTGTTAAGGATGATAATATTACAGCTAAAGTCAATAGTTATGTGAACAGAGTCAAGGTGAGTATAGTGACCGATAATATTACATATTTTAATCGATTCAAACTTTATTTGATGTTGGTCCTTATGTAAAATATAATAAAATAGTTTTGAAACTATAGTTCAAATTGTTTTTTTATGTTCCACAAATGTGAGCGTTAGTGATATGGATGAGGTTAGGGGTTAAAAAACATCAAACTAGTGTAACGTAATATAATAATGGCCCATAATGATGACTGAAATAAACAATTACACTCCTTTAAGATATTTTTGAAGTCATACTTCTTTAGTTGCGTTATGAAAATATAAAAGTAAAGTTTCAAAATGCGCGCGTATCTGTAATACAAAAGTAACTAAATCATGAAGTTACGTGCTTTAAAAATATGTGTCTATACACACGTGTATTAGTTTCAAAAAAGTGTGGTTTGTATATTTTTTGTTATAGATTTTTATATTTTTTTAATAATGCCGTAATCAAGTATAACTCACGCGCATACATAATTACACGCACCTAGTTTTTTTAAACATCTGAGTGGTATATCGATGTGGTATAAAAAAATACACAATCAATCGATCTTATCGTACTTTCCAACTAGGTTTTTCCTAGGACATATGTTAAGACTTATGAGAGACTTGACGGTTTTCGAGCGCCTTATAAACATATTTATCAGTAGCTGATATCGTTTATGTATTACGTTTATGGGTCGATAGGTATACGTAGTTTATTTATGTAAACCAGGTCTATTTATTTATTTATTACTTTCCTTTAACGAGTAGGCTACAATAAATTTATTTCAGTAGAGATAAGCTCACCGTTTGTATTTGTTTTATTTATATTCAAGTTTTAGCAGTTTTTGAAAAAAGAGGGATATGTTTGATTCCTATAATTTAATGAAGGTATGTCAATCGATTGTTGATATGCATGTGTTTGTTAATGGATTTTTTCGTCATTTCTGAACCGATTGGGTTTTTTTTTGGTTTGCGAAATTCCGAATCCCAGGGAAATCGAGGAAAATACTTAATTTCTGTGTACCCAGATGATGTACTTATTAAAATCGAAGTAAATTTTTTGCAGTTCTACAACGCTTAAATTACTTATTATTTCTTTTGTATACAATAAAGCGTAGATATCATAATACTAATTAAAGTAATAGGTAGTATATATTTAAAAAGCCACTCTTTACCAAAACTTGACTTTACAAACATATTTTCACGCCAAGGCATGCGTGGTGGGCAGAGTATCAAGTACCTTGAGTCATGATTCCAATAGACCTTATTATTTAAGCATCTTCACGCCCATATCCCTGAAGAGGTAGGTAGAGGCACTACCAGGGCACCCACGACTAGCCGAAGACGCTAAGTCCCATAATGTGATATTATTCGCTAGCCTATTATTTTTATTTTTTTTTGAAATGGCTAATATTTTTTGCTAACCTCGCGGATTTAACAACTTCACCGGACTATAAAGACCTGTCTTCGTTTATTACAATTCATACAAAAACACCGATTTCAAAGAAGCCTGACAGTTGACACCCTCTCGGACAATAGCCGTCCTATTAATAAAAAAAAAAAGTATCTTCACGCCCATATCCCCGAAGAGGTAGGCAGAGGTACAACCAAGGCACCCACGACTAGCCGAAGACACTAAGTCCCACAATGTGATAGGTGGCAAGCCTATCGCCAACCGGGCACATTTCCAATCCCGACCAACATTTTTTTATTAGAAAGATTTTTATTAGAATTTTTTTATTGGAAAAATCCAATTTTCTTTGTGTTGGTCGACCCGGGAATCGAACCCGGGACCTCATGCAGTCAAGTCCAACACCCGGACCGCTAGACCACAGAGGCGATGTCCTATTAATAAACATAGATTAAAGTACTCCAAATATTAATCGCCTCTGTTGTCTAGTGGTCCAG
>NJDC01004677.1:44692-61080 GCA_002245475.1 Calephelis virginiensis
ACTATTCCTGCTGCCAAAACTTCAATAAATAATTATTTATTTTTTTAATAATAAATAATTATTAATATATTATATTAATAATTCTGTCAAATATTAGCCCACAACAATCTAGTAAATTAAGTTGATATGATTTTATTAAATTTCTCAAATGTTTAAGAAAATAAAATTCAAATTGAAACTTTCTTCCCTCGGTGCAAAAAAAACACATGGCATGAATCCTCTCTAACTAAAACGTATTTATTTCATATTGAGACACGAAGGCTACAACTTCGATTACAGTTTGAGAATATGTTTTTCTTTTTTTTAAATTAGCTAAAATCATTCCAAAGCATGGAAGCGATGCTGACATTAAAAGATCTTACTGTAGCAGGACTGCTTTGCTGCAGTGAAGGTAGTGGTCCACAGCACACTCGTGGAACATAGCCTTCGAATCCACACTGGGACATCCTCAAGAACGTGACCACCTGGTTTGGTAGAGGGCGCTGTTCGAAGGCTGTCAGCAGCTCGCGACAGTCATACAGAGAAACACACTGGCTGTCACGGCCGAGTGGCGTCTTACAACTCTGTGAAACTGAAAGAATATTGATATTTAATAAAAAAAAAGTATCTTCACGCCCATATCCCCGAAGAAGTAGGCAGAGGCACAACCAGGGCACCCACGACTAGCCGAAGACACTAAGTCCCACAATATGATAGGTGGCAAGCCTATCGCCAATCGGGCACATATCCTATCCCGAGCAAATTTTTTTTAGAAAATTGGAAAAGCCCAATTTTCTTTTTGTTGCCCGACCCGGGATTCGAACCCGGGACCTCATTGTTACTTTTTAGATTTGAAGTCGGTTGTTATTAACGTATTTTTTTTATTTATACGATATTTAAACGCGTACAAATATATATTACCAATTCACTCGTAAACAGCTAGTTAAACACATAGTTCAAGTTTTACTACGTGATAAGAAACAGAAAATAAAAAAAACACAAAGAAAACCACGCAGTAGTAGAAAAACAAATTGGATTTATATTAACACCTGCACTTGTTTTTGAGTTTTTAGCGAACAAGCAATCGACGTATACGACCGGGAAACTTTGTTTTATATTTTTTATGAAACAAACTAGCCAACAAGCATACGGCTCTCCTGATTGTAAGAGATAACCGTGGTCTATACAGACCGTAGATATTACAGGGGCGTAGCTGTCCTGTGGCCGGGATGTTAGGCCTGTTGTGCAAGTCTACCGACTACCCTACCCTAAAAACCAAACATGACAGACTCATCATGGCGGCAGGATTAGAAAAGGCGGCAGAACCCTACCTGGGAATGTTGCTGCATAGCATTTTAACAGTGGTCTTCTTAGTGATAACTTATATTTTACTTATAATAGCTGATTGTCAGAGAAGTTTATTCTATTCAGCGGACCCTGACCGACACGAGGAATACATAGTATAAAACAAAGTCGCTTCCTCTGACCCTGTGTCCCTTTGTATGCTTGAATCTTTAAAATTACGCAAACGGATTTTGATGCGGTTTTTTTTAATAGATAGAATGATAAAAGACGAAGGTTCATATGTACATTTTATACCCGTGCGAAGCCAAGGCGGACCGATAGTTTAATATAATGTATGAATGTAATGAATACGTTATAAAAAGTGATAAAAATGTTTGAATTATTAAGTATGTGGTGTCTTTTAATCGTAGATTAATTAAGATGCTATTTTATAATTATACAATTATGAAAATATTAAGGATTAAGGATGATAAAATTGTAATGCGATTCAAAGTATAGTTTTCTGAATAGAGCCAAGGTTAGTACAGTGACCGATAATATTAAATAGTTATACAGTATACTAATTTATTTGATAACGTTTGTAGTTTTTCTTAAAACGGGTTAGGTTTTGATTAATATTATTATTTAACATCTTTATCTATTTATTTGCAATTGTATACTAGACGCGAACCTCGTATCATTTGACTTTAACATGTACTAACTGTTTTTATGGATTAAAGCATTTTTTTTCTATTTTCCCTTCAGTTTTCCTTGTTTTACTCTTCATATTATTCTTTTCCTGACAATAAGCTATACAATAAATAAAAATAACTAGCAAAATCGGTCCATCCTTTAAAACGTGATGAGATGACCATGCGAAATGGAAATTCATTTTTATTTCTATAGATATGCGTGTTTTCCGCGTGTCGGTCTGTGTGCACTGGGTAAAGAAAACCATCTTTCCCCGTGTTGGTCTGGGCTCCTTTGTAGAATAGACCATCTGTCTCTGCCAGGCAGCTCGTAAAAGGCGAGCATCACAGGTAAATATATTCCAGGTCATTAACAATAAGAGCACTAGTGGTAGTGTGAGTGTAGGAACTTGCCCGGTAAGTAATTCCCCGCGTTAACATTTCCTGTCGCCATGATGACTATATCATGTTCCGGTTTGGAGGTAGCCAGTAAATTTCACACAAAGCCCTAGCAGCAGATTACCACGGGGATGACATATATACCTAGGTATACCAATTTTATTGTAAAAACCTGTTTAAATTCAAAAACTTCGAAGTCATTAGATCCGTTTTGAAGAAACCAGTTAAACTGAAACAACCAGACGAGAAATTCATGTGGAAAGATATTGTGAGAAATTCAAGGTTCGCTTGTTTAAATAAGTAAAGCATGTTGAATCTGGTAAAATGTCAGTGCTACTGTGGATAAGATCCTTCACACTGTGCGTCTGTACGAAATAATCTACGTCTGCTGCGGTATCACGCAATGTGCCATTATAAAATTATTATAAGTCTAGCCTCAAGTTATGCTTTTTAGTCTAAATTAGAATTTCTCAAATCCTCAAACATGACATGATCATAAACAAAGAAACAAGATATGAGCAACGTTTTAAATAATGTCTATCATACTATTTACTAAACTATACTATAAACTATAATATTATGAATGCGAAAGTTTGTATGTTTGTTTGTTACACTTTCACGCAAAAACTGCTGAACCGATTTTCATGAAAATTATCATACACGTAAAGGGTACCATAAATTAACACATGGGATAGCTTTTATTGCGAAAAAATTCTCCTGTTAGACCATCAACCACGTGGGCACATCCGCGGACAACAGCTAGTCCTATTAATATTATAAATGCGAAATTTTGTATGTTTGTTTCTTTCTCCTCCTCCTTTACGCAAAAACTGCTAAATTATTTTTCATGCATACACACACATAGAGGGTAACTTGGATTAACACGGATAGTTTTATTAGTATTAGTAACTAACCATGAGGGCAGCGCCACGCGCAACAGCTAGTGAATTGTATACTTATATTCCATTTTACAAAATATAAACAGAATAATACTATTAGTGAGTCATTGAAAAAAAATACATTTTCTAGTCAAATTCATAATTATAATCAAATAACTTTGTAGCAAATTACGCGTCATCATTTATGTAACGAGGTGGGCAATTATATTATGATTATAATTATATATAATTGAGGTCACGGTACTGACACTACGTATCATCAGTAATCATGAGTTAAAAAAAATATTTATTAACAAAATACAAGAGCACCGATTATTAAAAAATACATCAGCACCATTGTGTTGGTCCAAATCTGCTATGTAGATCTGCCTTCCTGTTAAGTAGCTCGTAATAGACCAGCTAAGGTTCAATGAATTTTCGCCAATAAGAGCACTGATAGAGTGCCTTGCTGCAACTCGTGGTTCCATCGCCTTACCTATTCCTGGGGGGTGATTATGTATCTCAGTTGTCAACTCAAACTGTAAAAGTGTACATCAAATGACATCATTTGTGTTTGCTATCTCTATTGCATTTCTGTTGGTCACTGGAGATAGCAAATACAAAACACGTCATTTGACAGAGATTTGATGCACACTCATCCATTTTGAGTTGGTAACTGAGTTACATAATCACCCCCCTGCATCCATAATGACAGTGTCATGTTCCGGTCCTGAGGCTAGGGTAGGTTATAGACTTGTACGATAATAGGCTCAAACCTTGAACACAAGACAGTGACGCACCTACATCTATGTCTATAGGCCACAGTTATCTCTTACGATCGAGAAAGCCATGAGCTTGCTCACTGTCTTTTTTAAATAATTATGTGAAACCTATATAGGGTTTCGCATAATTACTTTAGGTATCCTCTAAAGAAAGATAAAAGATCTAATACGATTGTTATCATATCAAAACGAGATATGAACCTACTTATAGACTAGTAAAAAAGACTTGAATATATTAACGAAACAAGTTCTTAAATACGTTTTTTTGGATTGAATGAGGAAAGACATCCCTTTAAATATAAAGACACTATTTTATAATTTATGAGTGCCTATGCTGAAATGACCGGATTTGGCCCGGATTTATGGATAAAATGACAAAACCAATTTTAATTTTACTAAAATTACTTAATAACACATATGTTTTACAGGCTTCATCGGAGTTTTCACAATTTCATGAATTATGAATCTACCACACCATAGGTGTTCACTATATTTTTCATATGTTTTATGTATAAAAAGATATTTATTGAAAACATAAAATTAAATGCGCATATAGTTACAATTAAAAATAATACTGATTCCTGGAAAAAAATCTTTTTAAAAAATGATTAGATAAATATCATTTTCAATATATTACTTAATTCAATAAAACTGAACAAAAAATTATAATGTTAACTAGACAAAAATTGAATTTCAAATTAGAAGATTAAAAATTTGCCTCAAAAGTTTAGTAAAAAGCAAATAACTTATAACATTACTTGTGATAACATTATCTGTTTAACTGGCTGCATATTTTAGATTACTATTTTGTATTTTTTTCTATTATTGCTTACTATTTATTTTAAGATTTAATAACAAACAAACTTTATTTCCGTTTTCATTAGTCATCACAGCTACGTTCCGCGTACTATTTTTTTTTTAGCTTCGTTGTGATCCCATATAGATATAGGGGTAGAATTAGTTTATGTCACTTTCTAGTTCTAGTCACCACAGACATAAATCTATAACTATAAATACGAAAGTCTATCTGTCTGTGTGACGATTTTGCAGAAATATGACTTGCATATTGTTACAAGATAAAGACTTGTGTTCAAATAAAGGCTACTTTCTTTAAAAATCAATCTCAAAAGTTAATCACATCTTTGGTGTCTTGGTGCTATAAACCACGGTTTCTCTTACCGTCAGAAAAGCCGTGTGTATGTTTGCTATTTTTTCACAAATAATTAATATATTATGACGATATACTATGACGAGATATAAATGCTTAAAAATATATTCGGCTTTGTCGAAGTCGCGGATAAACAGATAGTTTAATCATAATATCCCTTCGTTGTGACGTGAAAGAAGGACAAGCCAGACAAACAAACAAACATACTTTCGCATTCATAAAAAAAGTATGCTTAGAATACATTACTAAGAGTTTCCTAACAACTACATCCTCATATTAGTTAGCTATTTAGCTATTTCAGGAAGAAAATTAGATCTGGGGATATAAATAGCCTATGTCACTTTCGAGCCTTCTATCTCCTTACACAAAAACATACCATAAAATTGCTCCAACGAGAAAGAAACGAACATACTACACAACACAACATATTAGTTAGGTTTAATATAGACTATTGCAATATTATCCGTAGCTACGCTCATGCCTCATGTATTACTTATTTAGCTCCGTCGGGAACCCGTTTAGATATTGTGATAAGTTAGCAAATGTCATTTTCTGGCCTTCTACCTATATCCTTATAAAAAAAATACAGACTACAACATTGCTTATGATACATAACATGGAAGCATCATATAAGGTCAAACAAACACACTTTCGTGTTAGTATGGATTGATATATAATTTTATTTGACATTTCACGATCGGATCAATCGGATATTATCCGAGGGTGGTGTTGAGAGTCTCCGAAACCGGCGTGTTTGTATGAAAAGGGTTATACATGTGAAGGAAGCAAGACAGGTTTGTCAGGATCGTGAGGTCTGGCACTCGATACTCTCTGCCTACCCCGTAAGGGACTTGGCGTGAAGATATGTATGTATGTACGTACAAATTTGTCCGCAACTACGTTAGTGTATTACTCGTTTAGCTTTCTCGAGAACCCATATAAGTATCGGGATAAAATTAGCCTATTTCACTATCTAGCACTTTATCTTTATAAAAATGTACCATAAAAATGCTCCATTGAAACATTAGAGAAACAAACATTTTGTCGTATTTTTAACATTAGCAAGGATTGATATAATATGTTACATTTCCCGTAGCAGCACCTACAGTTTAAAGTAATCCTTTTTTAGATAGACACTGGGATAAAATGCCTTTGTCACTCTCCAACCTAATAACTATCTCCATACATAAATTATACCATACCATTGAGACTTAAAAAGAAGGACAGCAAACACACTTTCTTATAACTTAGCAAATATAAATGAATACTGGTAAGTAGGTAGTAGTTAACATATGTATAACGTATAAGTAGTTAACATATATTTCCTATAAGGTCTAAAGTAGTTTATTTGATAGAAGATAAGCTTATCGTTTTTACTTTAGGTAGTAGTATCAAGTTAATATCTATTGTGTATAACAAAGAGTTAATAATAACAATTACTTAGTACGTACCTGCACTTTTCCATATCAGCGTAAAGCTGAATATCGTTATTAAATAATTCATTTTATTAATAATATAGTTTATAAAACACTAAACGAGTATTACTAATATCACAGAACAATTCCCATCGCTGTTCGAACGCCAAAAGAACTTGTTTTTGTTAAATAAATGTGTAAATAATGACGAGAGCACTAGTCCACCGCTTTACTACACTGGATCTTAGAGGTCAACTTCAGTATATATAAACATAGATGGTATAGCTAGTACAGTCAACAAAAACATTTGTGATTCATTTTTATATTAAAATATTTTGTCATATCCGCAAATTGACTTGACTGCATGAGGTCTCAGGTTCGATTCCCGGGTTGGGCAACAAAAAGAAAATGGGGAAAAAAACGTTGCTAGGGATTGGAAATGTGCCCGGTTGGCGATAGGCTTGCCACCTATCACATTGTGGGACTTAGTGTGTTCGACTAGTTGTGGGTGCCCTGGTTGTGCTTCTGCCTATCACTTCGGTGATATGGACGTGAAGATACTTTTTTTTACAATAATATGACATGATTCTAATTCGGTAATTATTTTTTGTAATCTTTATAGGTACCTATTAGAAATTTCAAAACCTTACTCTTTAATATAATACGTATTATTTTCTTTTTAATAATTCAAGGTGAAGATTTCAAACTAGTCAGAACAGTGCAGTATCTCTCACGGATATATATCACCATCTGCCGTTCTTTTCAGTGCTCCTTATTATTATGTTTCGTGTACAAGCAACAACAAACAGGCAGACAAATCTGTTTAAGAATGTGATATCTTATTGTATATATACAAATAAAAAGTTTTGTTAAATATTGCAATTTTAAATAGGTATAAAAACAAAATAATTGTTTTTTTGTGAATTTAGTTATTTTTTAATTTGTTTAGTGTCTATATATTTCAGTAAGTTTACTTCATATCCAAGTTAAGTCCGGGGCCTTAACAAATTGTGAAGTGAACCACACTTTTGTTAGTTAAAATTTTCTGCAAGAGAAACTTTTGAAGTGAAAACTTCTTTAGTGACGTTGCGCACTTTCTTTGGAATAGGTAAAAACTTCCAAACTGGCGTCAGGACACGTGACCTGAAATTTCGTAAGACGAAAATTCGTAAGACGGCGCAGGGCGCTTGCGCGAATGTTCGTGTTGTCAGATTTGTGTACGATAGCGCAATAATAGTTCTTTAATACTGATAATTAAAGCAATTCGTGCAAAATTAACCATTCTAAATTCCCTAACCATTCTAAAATATCAAAAATGCACAACGTTAATATTCAAGTTTTCACTTTTGCCGGCAATGCCAGAGTGCAACCCGTCGTTTTTTTCAAATTATCCATGACTTTAATTTTTTTTACTTGTTTCCTCTCTTCCTTCATTGTTAGTGTAACAGATCAATCACTGTTCAGAATTTGGTACCTTTTTTCCGACAGTACTGCGTTCATCGTATTGTCGATTCAATGCGTCATCTGTGGATTTACCAGTTTCTGTTATGAACAAAATAATAATTAATAATGTTTTCCTTCATTTTTGATACAGCATCCATTATAGTTTACATACTACTACATGTATGATATACACTTCCCCTCACTAACGATTGCTTAAACAATAATAACGTTATAACAATAATAAATAAATTTATCTACAGAAGTACCTAAGTAATAGGATTTTATGTATGTATATTTTTTATGATATTGGAAGGTAAACAAGCAGACGGATTTCCTGATGGTAAGAAACACCAAAGGTGGTAATGGTGCGCTGCCAACCTGAGGCCGGGATGTTAGGCCTCGACAAAAGTAAGTTTACCGGCTACCTTACCCTCCAAACCGGAACACGTCATGACGTTATGGCGGCAGGAATAGGTAAGGCGGTAGTGCCAATCCGGGTGAGTCGCTGCAAAACTCTACCACCTAGTATAAATTACTTAGTGTCTTCGGGTAGTGTGGGTGCCCTGGTTGTGCTTCTGCCTAACTCTTCGGGGATATGTATATATATACACTTTTTTATATAAATTAATCCCCTTTTCGCGTTGTCATCACATCACGCCTGGACGGATGGACCGACTTTGCTGTTTTTGCTGCATTAGTAATTGCCGGAAGAAGGTTCATATGAAAGATACATGGAAAAATGCAAGGAAAAGAAGAGAAACAATAATTTAACTTTTCCTGTTGGTAACGGCAAGAGGTGGGTCGGCTAGTAAAAAATAAGTTCATACGGATAATTTATAAATTAAGCCTTAGCCTTCAAAATTCAAATAACTTATTCTCAAAATATTTTTGTAACTGTACATGTTAAGTGTAAAGCGGACAAAAAATTTGTCTAATTAAAATATGATATACCTAACTACACTCTTAAAAAAAAAGAATAAAAGCAATCTTGTTGTGAATGTCTACAAGATTTTGTTGGTGACGACCATAAATATTTATTTTTAATCATCTTACTCGTATTAGAAACATAATATAATTAAAGAAGTCATGATTGCCAAGGAGTTTGTTTCGCGGTTTCTTCTCCTGACTGTCTAGGTCTCTAGGTCTGGAAAAGGTGGTAGTAGGCAGATAGGTAATACCAGGCCGCTTGTCTGAGAGTTTGTTATGCCGTTTCTTCACCTGACTAACTAGGATTGAAAACAATGGGAGTGTACGGTTGATAGGATTAAAATTAATCTATCTTTAAAATTATTTGAAATAAATAATAAAGTTTATAGTAATGCAAATAACCGCTTTGATTTAAATATATAAATATATTTCACATCTTCCTAAAAAGAACCATCAAAATCAGTTGGCTATTATATATTGTAGTCGAGTAATTGCGTAACAAACATACTGATTAATTCAGGACCTTTTTTTGAGTCGGTCAAAAATTGATGAATGTGATGTAAAACTGGTATATTAAGTTACAGGTAGTTTATTTTATAAGTGCATTTATATTTATTGAAATTGAATGTAGACGGATGTAGGTATTCAGGGAAAGGGAGGGAAAGAGAGAAGTTGATATTCCACGATCATATCGTACGAAAAGAGTAGGTAATGAATGTGGAGGAAGCTAGGCAAGCCTGCAAGTGAACTCGGCACTTGAAGCCCTCTGTCTACCCTATAAGGGATTAGGCTCAAGAAACACATATGTGTGTGTCTGTGTTTGTATGTGTATTCAAGAATTAAAATGGTTAAACTGGTTTTAAATGTTCTCGAATAACAACAGCAGCAACTATCAACAGTTTATTTTTATAGGGTTGTATTTATCGCTGGAAAACTACTACATATAGACGTGGTTTTTATTAGCTTACGTACAATAATACTTTTACATGCGACTTCGTGGGCATTTGTCATTAAAAAGTATCATATGTTACTTTTAATAGGTACCTTCAAGAGTGTACAAAGTTTAATGATGAGTGTCGCAAGAGAGTATGACAAATAACCTGATATTTACATTTATAATATTAGCAGGGATAAAGGCAAACAAGCAGATGAATTATATTAAAAGTAAAGTATCTTCACGGGGTTACACCCACTTGCCAAAATTTCATTTGCCCTAATTTCATCTGCTATAATGGTCAACAGACATAATATTGTTTCTTATAATTTCATATGTCATACTTTGTTTACTATGTTAGTCACGTGCTAGATACTTTGTTTCCCATAAAGTCATTTTAAATAATATCATTTGCTAGCATGATTGTTAGCCGTATTATCACATGCCATAATATCATTAACCATCAAAATAACTTCTAGAAAAAGAACATAATTCGTTTTATACTAAATGATTTGGTTGGGTTAGGTTAGATGCCCCTAGCCCATATTCCCGAAGGAATAGGCAGATGCACAACCAGGGCACGTACGACTAGACGAAGACACTAAGTCCCACTATATGACTACAAAAAACAATATTGCCTAATTTTTTTTTATAAAAGAAGAGACAGGAAAGTTGGTCACCTAATGGAAAGTCACATTCGCCCAAGGATATCCCGAACACCAGGAGTATCTCAGACGCATTGCCGACCTTTTACAAAGGATCTTTTTTAAGGGAAAACTTCTTTAGCGGCGTTGCGCACTATTTTTGGAATGGGTAAAACTTCTAAAATCGCGTCAGATCGTCAGATCGAAAATTAGTAAGACGGAGCAAGGCACTTGCGCGAATAAGACGGCGCAGGGCGCTTGTGCGAATGTTCGTGTTGTCATGTTTGTGTACGATAGCGTAATAAATGAATATACCATATAAATTATGGTAATTTCATATCGATGAGTGAAGAAATCCGTGCAAAATTATTCCCTAACTATTCCAAATTATCAAAAATGAACAACGTTAATATTCAAGTGTTCACTTCTGCCGGCAATTCCAGAGTGCAACCCGTCGTTTTTTTTTAATTATCCACGACTTTAAACCTACGGTTGATTTTTTGCCCATTTACCGACAGCGACAAGAATGTATGGCCAAATTATCCGTATCAGTGTTTGTGCCAATCGACCTAGTGCCCAATCAACCAGCACGGCGAAAAGTGGGGCGCAATTTCCTTTACAATTCGCGTAAGGATTAACCTCATTAACTTTCATGTCTCGTCTACTAATTGCATTCGGCTCCCCAATTCCTATGCCAGTCATTTGATTATAGACTCGTTATGGCGGAAAATAGTTTATTGACGATAAATACAGCTAAGCGCTGTTTTAAATGACGCTAAATTTGGCCTAAAGGGTTTTCCTTAATGGCGTGATCATTTGTAAATTAAATGGTCGTTTTTGTTTGGATTACCTTTGATAAGGCTGCTTCGTTAAGTTTAACCGACTCAAAAGAGGCAAAGGTTTTCAATGTTTTATGTTTGTTACTCGATTACTCCATTAATAGCCAACCGATTATGATAGTTCTTTTTACAAAGATAGGTCATAGTTCCGAGTCCCATATTAGTTTCATTATAATCCGACTGGTGGTTTTGGAGTTATCTTATTAATATTAAAAGTGCGAAAGTTTGTATGTGTGTTTGCTTGTTACTCCTTCACGCAGATACTGCTGAACCAATTTTCTTGAAATTTGGCCAACTTGGATTATTACATAGGATAGTTTTTATCCCGAAAAATTATCTAATTATCCTATGGGAGCATTAACCACACACGCAACAGCTAGTACTTAATAAAACATAAATTCACTTATCTTGACGACCTTTTCAATGCTGAGGTCGTCAAGATAAGTGAAAATGTATACATTATTAAAAGTAGCTCAAAAACTACTAGTGAGATGTTGAAAAAATTTTTGTGGGACCAGTTCAGAAACATTTGCTACATTTTGGAAAAATAATTATCAAATTGCAATGTGGTACCCAATGATTTTTGCAGGTGGTTTTTGCAGCTTCACTGCTCTTAATTATTTATGTAAAAGATCAGCGAACAAACACACGGTTGCCCTGATGGTAAGAGTTTGCCGCAGCCTATAAATACCGTAGATGCTCTAGGTGCATTGCTGTCTGTGGCCAGGGTGTTAGGCTTACTGTGCAAGTCTGTCGGCTATAGATCTGAATAGGACAGACACCTGAGTCATTATGGCGGGAGGAATAGGTAAGGCAGTGGATCCTTCACGTTGTTTCAAAGCACTCTATCACCAGTGGGTCTTGTTGGCAATGACATTTTCGGCGGTAGCGAGGAAATTCCCGATACACTAATTTCTTCATGATTATTTCATTTGTGCACTTTCACTGAACAAAATTAAACTAATTCCCACCTAAATCAACTAATTTTACTCATAATTGACACTAAATTCAATAATTGTCAAAAAATTACGACCATCTTCATTCACGATGGCGCCAAAACCCAAGTTTTTTTTGTCTCTTTTTATCACTTTCGTTATAAGAAGATAGTGCACAACAAAATAACTACTATTATCAGGTTAAGACTTCATAAAAAAAAAGGTTTTATGGCGAGACGATTTTATAATCTTTATTCATAGTTTCTTCCAAGGCGATTGTACATATTATAAAGGTTCATCAGTTAGATAGCTATATCTAATAAAAAATCTGAAAAATACCTCAACCTACCTGTCAATAAATAGATACTGAAATTTTTGCTACTTCGGAAGGTTCTTCATTTTTTTTGTTCGTATAAAACCAGTATCATTGACTATTGTTCAATCACCAGTTGTATGAGCGAAACAGGCGTTATTTACTCTTCCATCTGTAGGATGACCCTTAATTTTTGTTTTTAAAGAAATTATACGAGTACAAATACATATTTTTCAATTTGTATTCGGTGGTATAAAGATTATTTATTGACTTGGTATTATCGTTAGTACCGGTATAAATTCTTGTACAACTGGGTATTTCATGCAACCGGTAGGTACCTACATTCAAAGTCTTGCTCGCCTTTGCTCTCCTATGACGGCGTGTCAGGTAGGACGGTGTCTATTCTACACAGAAAATCTGGACCAAAACAGGAAAAATGACGCTAAATTCTTCCTAAAGGGTTTTCCTTAACAGCAAAATCATTTGTAAATTAATTGGATGTTTTTGCCGGGATCACATGATAACGCTAACATTTTGTATCTTTAAGTGTAGTCAAATATTTTTATCTAATTGGTACACAATACACAGATATGTAGGTACTTTGTTTTATACATGTAAATATGCTCACGCCAAGTTCTTTGCATGGTAGGCAGAGTATCAATTACACACACGATTTCAGATGAAAGAAATAAGATCAAAGTTGAAACACAGGCTACTTTTTTAAAAGAATCGTCCCCCCCAAGGACCAAAGTGTCCGAACTAGGTAATTATTCTAGGGTAGTCTACCCAGGAATTAAACCCGAGACCTCCTATAATCAACGCCAGCATAGGGCACTAGACCACAGAGGTGATATTTTTAATCTTAAAGGTACAGCAAAGCATTCTTTTACTCACATGCAAAAGACAAACTTTAATATTAACATCTCGTGATCTGCATGTCTGCAAAAACAGGTTTGTATTATTTATAGTATAAGCATATTTTTATTTATACCTGTTGTCTGTTATATGTTTTTATGACGGAAGATTAGTGTTTTATTAGCATGCCAAACTATTAACTAACCAATTTTAGTTGCCACATTGTTATTGGCAATCATTATTAATTGATTCAAAAAGAGCATGATAAAATTCTATTATTAAGATATATCTTAAAATGTAATCTTGACGTGATATATTATAATCATTTACTCACTATATTTCACTGGTAGTAGAGTGCTGCGCAGCAATTTCCCGGGTAGAGGCAGAGTCAGCGATATTTGGAAATGACATCATTTTTTTAGAAGTAACCTCCAGTAGTATTCTACAGCTTCATGACATTAACCCTTTTTTATGATATTGGAAGGCAAACAAGCAGACGGATTTCCCGATGGTAAGAAATTCACGTCGCCTAGAGACAACAAAGGTGGTCGGTTGGCAACGCACCATATTGCCAACCCGAGGTCGGGATGTTAGGCCTCGAGCAAAAGTAAGTTTACCGGCTACCTTACCCTCCGAACCAGAAAACGTCGTGATGTTATGGCGGCACCTAGTTACATGTCACGGTGTTAGAGACAGTAAGCCTAAGTTCGCCTTAAACGAGCTGCCTGGCAGGAAGGCAAATGATTTATTCGGACCCAAACGGGGAAATTGTAATGTCATTATTGCCACTTCATGAGACTATAACCTATATCGCTCTGTTACTTCAATGGTTCAATGGATTTATGAGACCAATAAACATATTTACTTAAAGAGTACTCATAAAATTCCGATTTATCAACGTTAAATTTTCCTTAAAAAGTACACTCTTGCGATATTTTCTATAATATGTCATTTATCAATGTTATTTTGAATAAATGAAGGGATTTCTCAAGAAAATTGCAATCTCCTAGAGCAAAGCACGTATTCAATCGAACGCCTGGACAGAGACTGAGAATGGGGTGTTTATTTTCAAAGCACACGCAAAATGTCGATTGATTTTTTTTGCAAATATTTTTGCTCAAAGTGCCGTAGAAATCATGTCCATATGAGTTAATACTATTTATACTAGCTTTCGATTAAAAAATATCATGTATACAGTTAAATATACTTCTATTCAGAGTTCAATCTACAAAAAAAACTTAACTCTCAAATTATATAATGGAAACAGTTAGTACTCCTCGCCGAAAAAGTCACGGGTACTTATACGAGGGATACGAAAATGTGTACATATATAAACCTACTTATTATACTACAAGTTTAGAAATATGAAATATCTTGAATTATCACCTCTGTGGTCTAGCGGTTCAGTTGTTGGACTTGACTGCATGAGGTCCCGGGTTGAAATCCCGGGTCAGGCAACAACAAGAAAATTTGGTTTTTCCAATTTTCTAATAAAAAAAAACGTTGCTCGGAATTGGATATGTGCCCGGTTGGCGATAGGCTTGCCACCTATCACATTGTGGGACTAGTATCTTCGGATACTTTTTTTTTACTTTTTGACAGTAGAATAACGTTTCAGGAGGTAGCAGATTAGTTTCTATTTTGATTATTGCACAGATAGTTTTGATGAAACTGGCAGCACTTGACCTGTTTAGCAGTACTATAGAATTTACTCGTACATAAAAATACGATAGTTCATAATAAGCCCCTTAAAGAACCGGACCCAGGCAGATGTCATGATAAATTGGCGATCGGTGCCACTCGAGAGGTTGTGGCCTCTCTTGACTGTCTCGAAAGCTTACTTAAATAATTCCAAAGGAGTGGAATGGTCGGGTTTAAAGTTTTTTGAACAATGAAATGTAGGTACTTAGGCACGCTTTTGGTTTATATGCAAATATTTATAATTTATTGTGCGAGTATACCTTATATTCAAATTATGAAAGGATAGGTAGCAGCGGTGTTTTTGAAACATTTTTTTTTAATTTTCATACTCTCGCCTTCTTGATCGCCTCTGTGGTCTAGCAGTCCAAGTGTTGGACTTGACTTCATGAGATCCCGGGTTTAAGTCCCAGGTCGGGCAACAAAAATAAATTTTGGTATTTCCAATTTTCTAATAAAAAAAAAATGTTGCCCGGCATGTGTGCCTGGTTGGCAATAAGCTTGCCACCTATCACTTTGTGGGACTTAGTATCTTCGGCTGGTCGTGGGTGCCCTGGTTGTGTCTCTGCCTACCCCTTCGGGGATATGCGCGTGAAGAAGATACTTTTACTTTCATTTGTTAACTGTTTGTTGTTTGTCAAATCGGACTAATTTCTACCGGATTTTTTATGTTTTAAGAATATTTGTTTACCGCAAAATCTAAACAACTTTTTGTAAAAATAGGTTCTGTGATTGATAAATAGTTTGCACTACGTCTTTATATAATACATATTTGTTTCTTTTTTGTTTCGTTATATGTAATAAAAAGATTTGTGTCTGAATGCAAATACTAATAAGTTTAGTATAAAATATATAAATCATTCTGAGGTAACAAATAAAACACGAAAATAAATTAAGATTTTCCTCCTTTTTCGAATGTGGTAATTTAAGGCAAACTACAGACGATAAAAAACGTTAACAAAAGACGCTCAAATAACGGAAAAACAAAATGGAAGCTCAGTGTCAAGACGGGATGTCAAAATATTATCGATGGCTGCTAAGTAATATTTATGGCTTTTCCAAACGTTTAGCGAGTATTTACACATACAACTATCCCTGATTTATAGTAATCCAACCTTCGAATAAAATTGAAAATATAAGGCAAATACGGCAAATGTGGAATAAAATATCTGCCTTCCTGTGCCAGGCAGCTCGTAAAAGGCGAGC
>NJDC01004678.1:3217-21190 GCA_002245475.1 Calephelis virginiensis
ATTTTATAAAGGAAGAATTTAGGTAGAAAAATATCAAGTATATAAAATACTTCCAGGAGCAGCCTATTAGAATGGTCCCTCCATCTTGACGGTCGCACATTGGAAGGCAAACAAGCAGACGGATTTCCTGATGGCAAGAAATTCCCGCCTCCTAAAGACACCAAAGGTGGTAATGGTGCGTTGCCAACCTGAGGCAGGGATGTTACGCCTCGAGCAAAAGTAAGTTTACCGGCTACCTTAACCTCCGAACCGGAACACATCATGACGTTATGGCGGCAGGAATAGGTAAGGCGGTGTTACCAATCCGAGCGAGTCGCTGCTAAACTCTACCACTTTAAGTCGATGTCACGGTGTTACTGACGGTAAGCCTGTGCTCGCCCTTTACGAGCTGCCTGGCAGGAAGGCAGATGGTCTATTCTAAAAAAGAGCCCGGACCAACACGTGGAAAGATGAAGATATTTGATGTACACTTTTCCACATTGAGTAGGCAACTGAGCTACATAATCAGCCGGCCAGGTCTGGGTGATTATTTAATTTATACTAGTAGCAAGCATAAGTATTTCTATGTTCTAGTGGTCGCACATTTGTCAAAATTAGACCATAATAAATTTTAATATCTTGTTGATAAGAACGCCATCTTTATTTCTCAAAACCAACTTACTTTGTTGGCAAACTTTTAGTGCGCCATCTGTAATCTTTTATCTTTATCAATAACAATAGATTTGTTTATGTTGGTGAAATGCATAGTAGTGCGGGTAATGTTTTGTTTATTTTTTTTAATGGACTTTATAAGCATTATTATTAAAAAATATAAGCGTTCTGCACCTCTCCTACATATAAAACTATAAGTGTGCCAAATTTCATACTGCTCCGTTCGCACAATTTTCGTAAAAAGGAGTACAAAGTTTTGGCATCACGTATTAACGGGATTAAAAATATCCTGGTTTGAAGCTAGCTCCCCTTCAAATGTCAACCAAATCGGTTCAGCCGTTCTTGAATTATAAATAGCATAACTAACATGACTTTCTTTTATTTATATACAAGATGTAGACCTATATAAGCTAATCATTTAAAGCATCAAAACTGTTCTATCTTGCGTTAACTGAAGTTAGTGGTGCGGTGTAATTTAATAAATCACGATCCATTTACCCTTCAATATAATTACTGCAGCGAGCAATATTGAATTAGGGTTAAAAGAGGTGGAATACTAGCTGTAACGACCGCCGACATTATTCTTACAGTTTTGTATTCAAAGAAATAGAACGTTCTTTGTGAGGAAAATAAATGTATTTCAACCGACTTCAAAAAGAAGATTATTAATGCCATAAGGCGAATGACGAACTAACGAAGTTAGCGTGTGTGTTTGTAATAACAAAATAGTGCTAAGATATATTTTTGTGTGTCTGTTTGTGTGTGTGTTTGTGTGCGTGTGTGTGTGTGTGTGTGTGTGTATGTGACTTAATGAGGTCCCGGGTTCAATTCCCGTGTCGGGCAACTAAAACAAAAGAAAATGTGCATTTTCAATCTTCTATTGAAAATAGCGCTGCCCGTTTAGCCTTCCAACCATACACATATACTTAGTGTCTTTGGCTAGTTGTGGGTGTCCTGGTTGTGCCTCTGCCTACCTTTTCTACAACCACCTCTGTGGTCTAGCGGATCAGGTGTTGAACTTGGCTTCATTAGACCGCCTCGTTGGTCGAGTGGCTAGCGTACACACCTAACTACATCGAGCAACTGCGAGGCTCGGGTTCGATTCCCGATAGGGGCAGGCATTTGTGTGATGAACATTTAGATGTCTGCATTTCCGGATCTGGGTGTTTATTAAATTTATTCTTTCTAATACGATTCCAATACAAAGAAATACTTAAATAGGTACCCCATTTAAGTATTTCTGTGTATTAGTATCGTTGACTAACACCCATAACACAAGCATATAATTTGCTTACATTGGGGTTAGATTTAATTTTTGTGACCTGTCCATGGATATTTATTTATTTATTCATGAGGTTCCGTGTTCGATTCTCGGGTCGGGAAACAAAAAGTAAATGTGATTTTTTCAGTTTTCTAATAAAAAAATGTTGCTCGTGATTGGATGGGTGCCCGGTGCGCGATAGGCTTGCACTTATCACATTGTGGGACTTAGTGTCTTCGGATAGTCGTGGGTGTCCTGGTTGTGCCTCTCCCTATATCTTCTGGGATAAGGGCGTGAAGATATGCTTTTTCAAAGAAAACATACGTGATTTTAGAGAGCAGATTTCACGATAACGGATTAGACAGTAACTTATGCGATACAAAAGCTTCTGCCCATCTCTTCGGGGATATGAGCGCGAAGATACTTCTGTTCTGTGTATACGACATGGCTGTCTCTTAACATTAGTAGCCCATGCTTTTTGCTGACTTGTCTCTTGAATAAATCGAACCCATAATCCGGTTTTGCCATTCGGCTAAAGGAACCCTAAAATGTAGCTGAATTATTTAGTTAGAAACTAATTTCAATTATTAGCAACTAATTTGGAATATTCGATAAACGCTTAAATGCTTGTAATTTCACTCATATCAAAATGCCAAACCAAATAATATCATCGATAATTTACATCCAGATAAGCTTTAAGCTTTCATATTAAATTGATAAGCGATTTTAATCAAATATTCGTATTTAATATGGTTTGTGCTGAAAATGAACCTTTGTGATAGTTACATAATTTACTGTTGACCTGGTAGCTAGTATTGTATTTTATTAACCGACTAGCTGACCAGGTGAACTTCGTATTGCTTGACAATTACAGATACTAACAGTTTGTACGAATTAACCCATTGTTTTTCCCATGCTCCTTACAATTTTCTCGGTTTTATTATAAGAAACTTCTCCCTAAAAAATAGTATCTTCACGCCCATATCCCCGAAAAGGTAGGCAGAGGCACAACTAGGGCACCCACGACTAGCCGAAGATACAAAGTCCCACAATGTGATAGGTGGCAAGCCTATCCTATCTCGAGCAACATTTTTTTATTAGGAAATTGGAAAAAACCCAATTTTCTTTTTGTTGCCCGACCCGAGATTCTTACCTCGGGACCAATGCAGTCAAGTTAAATAACTGAACCGCTAGACTACTGAGGCGATTACCTTCTCCTTACCCTAGATAACAAATCAAAAAAATAATTGGCAAAATTGATCCATCCGTTCAGACGTGATACGATGACTACGTAAAATGGAATCCCCAGATTTAAATATTTAGATATAGGTTTAAATGAACGCAGATTTCATTTCCACGTCACGATTCATTCTTTTTTTTCAAAAGATATCTAAATATTCTGAGATGGTCCCACATAAATTTTATCAACATCCGAAACTTTCAGATGTTGATATCATTAATAATAATGTGGCCGACATAGAAAAAATTGCATTATTAAGTATAATTAAAAAGCACTATTCGAATCAGGGTACGTTAGGGACAGCCACAGAGTCATGAACTTTACTATCTAATATATAAAATTCTCGTTTCGCGGGGTTCGAACTTGAACTCTTCCGAAACAGCTGGACCGATTCTCACAAAATTTTGTGAGCATATTGAGTAGGTCTGAGAATCGGCCAACATTTATTTTTCATCCCCCTGAATATTAAGGGTGGTCCACCCCTAAATTTTTATTTTGTAATTGTCAGACAAATTTTTTTGTTTTGATTTCAATTCGTCGTCTTTATTTCGTAGGTACATTCGTTACACTTGAAATACATCAACAGTAAGAATCATAAAAATACATTAAAATCATTTTTTACAAGCATATACGGTAGTTAAAAAATTATTACAACCTTTGAAAACACCTTACATCAAACATTGCAAAAAACAAACACATAACAAATACATAAACAAATCCTGTCTCAACAGCATCCTAATGTATGACAATAATATAAACAAACCATGCAGGTAGTTAAAAAATAATAATAGATGAGTTAGACCAGGTTATGGTTTTTCCCTAAAAAATCTTTTATGATACAGCATATAAAAGTACATACAACCCTAAATTTTCACCCTTTTATCTCCAACCCCTATTTTTTAATTGTCATTTTAGTCATTTAATTATTTTTCATTCCGGGTCGATAACTGATCAATCGTCATTTAATTAGTTATATGGCAAAGCAACGTATGCTGGATCAGCTAGTCATCTACAAAAAGAACCATCAAAATAGGTTTATTATTTGCCGAGTTATTGCGTAACAAACATAAAAAAACGACAAAACCCTGAGGAAGTTTTCCATACGACAGTATATATTTTTTTGGAGTAGATTAAATGAAAAGGGAATTTTAAAATTATCTAAGAAGATTGTGCGTTGCTTCGATAATCGATAGGACCACCCCATAGCCAGCTAAAGGCAATATAGTTATTTAGATCATTATATTATTAGTGTAGGGCCCGGGTTCAATCCTCGGGTCGGCAACAAAAAAATATAAGAAGTTGTATATTATCAATTTTCTAATAAAAATAACACTGTCCGGGATTGGATACGTGCCCGGTTGGCGATAGGCTTGCCACCTATCCCATTGTGGGACTTAGTGTCTTCGGCTAATCGTGGGTTTGGGCCCTGGTTGTGTCTCGGCCATCTCATTCGGAGATGAGGACGTAAAGATACTTACTAACTTAGGACATTAGATTATTCCTATGCAGTCAGTCGTACATAATATATAGATATACCGAAGTTTCACCCGATTGGTATCAATTAATTATTTCTACTACCATATCGTCATAGCTCGCTATTATCGTGTTCTAAAACTAGTAGTAGCTACACGTGATATTTTAAAATGTCACGGTGCTAGTGACGGTAAGCCTGTGCTCGCCTTTTACAGGCTGTCTGGTAAAAAGACAGATGGTCTATTCTGCAAGGAAGCCCGGACCTACCTGTTGTTGTTATATTGTTGGACCAAAGTACATTCAGATATACATGGATGTCCTGGTTGTGTCTCTGCCTGCAACTTCTGGCATGCGGGTGTGAAGATACATAAATCACACCTTTACTAGGTCAATTTGTTGGAATTCTTCAGAACACTAGAGGTAAGATTATCTTCCGTCTTTTATTTGAAATGCTCCAAGAAATTGCTCGAATTCTTTCAGCGATGTCAGTTTTCGTTTAGTGATTTCCCACATTCTTTAACTTTAAGAATATTAAATTTCTTCGATATCTATCATTTGTTCAAAAGATAAACGCCCATAATTGCAAATCTTGTGGAAATAGACCTGTATCTGATTTTAATTGCTCACCTATTCAAATCTATATCTATACTAATATTATAATGAGAAAATATTAGATTTTTTGTTTGTTTGTTTGAAATGAATAGGATCCGCAACTGCGTGATCGAATTCAAAAATTCTTTCACCTTTAGAATGCTACATTATTCCTGAGTGACATAAGCTTTTTTTCATCAAAATCGATGCAGTAGAAGCCAAGTTACGCAGGCGAAGCTGCGTGAAACTCCTAGTGTTATATATGAGGGTAATATTTGTTGAAGAAATTTAGGTAACAATAGCATTTTTAAATATTAGTGTACCTACTAATAGTTTAGATTTTTTTTCTAGTGACCATACCGGAGATCTCATTCGTATCTTGACATACATTGCTTAAGTTTAAAGCTTATCTTAAATCTGTGTCAGCTTTCCCAATGAAAAATTGAAGACAAAACTCATTTAACACCTGTCAAATTACAGGTCTCTACCGCTCATATCGCTGTTCTATGGTAGGGATGTTGGGCCAATTTTGTAAATCTACCAGCTATACTAACCCATTAATGACCGGTTCCTATAACTAACGAACCGTTATCTAAAAGTTTAACTATTTGTAGTTCGCTCAAAAGTAACAAAGCGTTATTCATATATTTAAAAATTTTCAGAATCATCTATAAAAAACTAGTAACCGTAGTTAGATATTTTACTATTGGTACAGTGCTACTATTTAAATTATGCGTTTCTGCTTTACACTTTTTACATTTTATGCTTTTATTTTTAAATTGCTGACCTAATCTAAATTTAAGAGAAATGATTAATTATGTGTAATAACAACTCTATATAGATATCTTTAAAATACATTAGGATTTCCGAAGCTTGACGAATATAGCTGAAGCGCATAATTTAAATAGTACTACTTTACAAACAACTATCATTCGTAATCAAAACGGCTCTTTTCTTGAATTTCGAAACCGGGCATTAACGGTATATCTTTTTTTATTTTATTTTACATTTATACTACATACATTTTTTTTCTTATTATTATTATTATTTCAATATTATGTTACAGTTTTTGAATGTTTCATCTCTTTACCTACTGAACCTATGTTTATATGTTTCTTTAGATAATAAGATTGTCTGGTTCTCTCTCGCTTTATTTGGCAATAAGACCGCCTATGTTGTACTATAAACTACAATTTTACGTTCTTTATAATATTTTAATTGTATTTTCTTCTTGTAAGTTCGATTGTGCACAATAAAGACTTCGTTCATTCATTCATTCATTTACCTACTCCTCAGACCGGAACATGACACTGTTATTATGGTGGCAGGAGTGGATAAGGCGGTAGATCCTTACCCGGGTAAGTGGTTTTGTTGATAATAACCTATTGAACTTATACCGAACTCTTTCCAGCTACCTGGTTGAAAAGCAGATGCTATTTACTCCTTAGCGGACTTATAGCAACACAAGGAAAATGTATAGATACGGCGAGACAAACTAATTGAATAAAACTAAACGTCTTTTGTCGCTCTCTATTACTTGGTTTGAAATAAATTTAGTAAAACACAGGGTGTACCGTACCAACACTGACAGTAATTTTATTGTGTACTCACTAAACTAATTTTAAGTTATCGCTATCTTCTTTCAACGAAAGTGGCAGAAAGAGACAAAACACTTCTAGTGCTCTCAGATAAATCTGAACACGACATTTCTACAGACGATTAAATGACTGAACCTTTACTATGAGTTGCTATAGATTCGTTCAGTTAGGGAATTACCGACATTGGCGGTAATTTTTTTGCTCACATGCTAAACTCATTTTAAGTTATCAGTGTCTTTTTTCAAAGAAAGTAATAATAAGAGACAAAACAATTTTAGTGCTTTCAGATTACTCTGAACATGACATTTCTACAGACTCTTAAACGTCCGAGTCTTTATCATGAGTTGCTATCATGATCAGTTATTTTAGTATATACATTTAAATTAAATTTAGTTTTCTCAGTTACCAGTAGAGGCGCTGTTCAAAGTCTTTAGGTATACAAATAAGTTGTGTAGACATTGGCGAGTATAACACTTATATCATCGTGTGGGTACTGTTGCTGAAACTTTGATTGAAAGCGTCACAGTTTGAAATATTCGGGCTAATCTGCCTTGTCTATAACGTGATATACATTTTGTGTTTTTTTTAGCATATATCTAAAATAAATTTAGTTAATGCAGAGCAGAATTACTACCACTTTCACTTATTACTTATCGCTTTAACTTTTCTTTGATCTAGACCAGTAATTCCCAAAGTGGTTCAGGTGGACCCCTAGGATTACATCTGGGTGTAAGGTAGAAAGCATTGTGATTTAAAGTGAAAATGCCATGTAGGTGGTCGACAGAATCCAGCAAAATGTTGATAGTTGTTTATGAAATAAAATAGATTGAGAAACTCTGATCTAGACACTAAAACTACAGTTTGGAAATGCTGAAAATCGTTCTAAAAACATTTGAGCTTGCTGATTAGATTCGAATGTATGTATAACGGCCAAAATTAATAACCTATCTAAACATAAAGATAGTCCTACTACAATTTTGTAGCTAAGATATTTTTCTTAATTATTGAAAAATAATATCGGATATAATTGCGCGATCTCTTATCTTAAATAGGTTACTAATATTGGCCGTAAGTTTACCAATGACAACGGTATATAAAGTTATTGACAAACAAAGATGCATAAAAAGGCAAATTGTTTTTAAAACTCCGAAATTATAATTTATTTAAAAAAAATAGGTACATAAAGAAAAGCAAAGCCTAAATAAAATTTCCTACCTCCCAGAATTCAGACTCTGTTTTCTTTTACCCATATGAAAAGTATTTGGTCATCATTATTAGTAGACGAATGGACTAATGTTATCAAATATTTGTAGTTGTGAGTGTTCTTGCAGAAACGCGTTCATGTGAAAAAAAAATCCATTTTTAGGTCAGAAAAATTTGTGCTGAGTCGGCTTGTTACTTATAATTTTAATTCCACAAATAAGTTTCCTGCGCTAGTTACACCTCCTACATGTGGCTGTTGAAAGTGTAGTTATAATAATATGGCATACGTGAGACCATCTCGGAGCATTAGCTAACTTTCTAAAAAAAATAGGTATCAAAGCGTAACACAGTAACAAAACAATTGGTATCGATTTTTTGCAGATTCAATTCGCCTTTTATGATATTAGAAGGAAGACAAGCAGAAATATTTCTTGATGTAAGAAAGGTAGTAATAATGCGTTGCCAACCTGAGGCCGGAATATTGGCCTCGAGCAAAGGCAAGATTACCTGCTACCTTACCCTCCGAACCGGAACACATCAACGGCAAGAACTGGCGTTTTTGCGGCAGGAATAGGTACCCAAAAAACATGTAAAATAAAAAAATATAAAAAATACTCTTACATATCATTAAGGTATAATATAAGTAATAAGCTATATAAGTATTAAAACAACACAAAGCTTCTTGCCTTGTTAGAAAAAATATACAATGTTTAACTTTATTTTTAGCCTCAGAAGGTAACCTTATTACTTCAGAAAAAATATTTTTACAATTTTCTTTAAAGACAGAAAAAGTTTTAAGTTTTATCTTATCTGAGATGAAATGTAATAAAAATTAATAAAAATAAAATATGTTTTTCTCTTATTTTTATAATTTAGAGAAAATAACAAAATAAAAGTAGGTATTATTTTAAAAAGCGTTGTGCTCTATATATTTATATTTAGCTAGCTTTCTTCAACTTCACCCGCGTAAAGAATTACATTGTTTCATTAATTGTAAAATTTTTGTCATTAGAAAAAGTAATGTAACATTAAATGTGTCATTCTAATGTATAAACTATATTCCTGTAAAGTTTCATCCAAATCGTTTCAGTATTTTGTTTTTGTGAAAAGGTAACAAGCTTTCATTCTTAAAAACTTTCACATTTAAGTTTTAAGAGGAAGAAGAGTCTTCCTTAGAGTTTCGCCGCCTCGTTGACACGAAAACGCTACTGACCAACCAATAGCCTCGCGGTCGATTTCCGATGGAAGCAGATATTTTTGATAACATTTAGGTGTGTATTTCCGGGTTCTGAGAGTTTATTAAATTAATTCCAGTAGGTAACTATTTATTTTATATGTTAGTATTGTTGACTAATATCCATAACAAAACCATTCAATTTGGTTACTTTGGGGTTAGGTCCAGTTTTCTTATTAGTCGATTGATATTTATTTATTTTATTAATCAGAGAGAAACTATGTACACAAAGTTGTCTAAATAGTCCAAGATTATTTCTATATTTGATAAGTCAAAGAGAAAAGATGTGGAGTTGTGAGACACCAGGTAAGAAATGTTGAATCGACGAAATTCATGGGTATATATTAGAGTTGCGTAGGTCCGACGATATTTCGGAGTTACATCATGATGCATATCCGGCCTAAAAGATCTGCATCCAGGTACCGTGTCCTTCGGACCGATGAACGCGATGTTTGGAAATTGGACCTGGAATGGTTAATAAAAGCGCGCGCACACGAGCTCCACGCAAGTGTTCTTTTAAGTTTTTTATAAAGTGAAAACTTCTTTAGCGGCGTTGAGCACTTTTTTTTGGATGGGTAAAAACTTCTAAATCTCGTTTATTTTTGAATTTGTAAGCGACATCGAAAAAGAAGAATGTGTGTTATTCTGTGAGTATTTTACTGTTTTTTTTATATCTATGCACCAATTTCTCCCTCATTTTTTTTTAGTTTAAAGGCTAGGTTTACTCCTGAAATAGTCCATTTCTTCGTTTATATTTAATTCTAAATTTTATTGAATCGGACTGACGCACTGAGTGAATTGAGGAGACAAATGTCAAACAGTCGCCGCAAACCACGAGACGCAAAGTTATTGCTTCCCCGATCCCCTTCCCCGCAGCCGGCATTTCCCGTTCCGGACCTGCATTACCCGCAGGTCATACTACCAATTTTGAAACCGCTATAGCACAGCGCTGCGGTACTGTTGGATCGGTATCTGTATTTGGGTTGGATGTGCATCCAACTGTTAGATAAATGTTGCGGGTCCGAGGATTTGCATCTATCCGGTATATACTATGCATTGGCGGGGTGGAGTGAGGGAGAAAGAGATATGTATTATACACTACTCGCTTGTGTATACGACTGTCGCGCCTACGCACGTCTCATTTAACAAATTTATTTCACGGACTTTTTCTTACGGTTTTACTATCACATTTTTTTCAGTCCGTTCGGGTAGCTAAATCCCTATCACCTCCAAGCCTGCCGTAAGGAACTTCCTTCAAAATATATACAGAAACATGTTGCTAATTCACTTATATTCATAGTGTAATAAATGCATTAAAATTTCCACAATACTCTTGCGTAGATTAATTATTCGAAGGTTTCATAACCAAGACAGAAGTTTCAAAGTTTCAGGATGTTTCATATTAACAAATTATCAGCTTACGCAGCTTTTGAGATTGAAGGCCTTAAAGTTTCAGCGACATTACCTTGACAAATTACGCGAAACAGACATTTTGACGTTGCATAAATTCAATTCAACATCATAATAAATTTGTTCACTTCGATCTATACAAAGATTCTTGTGACGCGTCTACATAATTCTAAAAACTACCACCGGATCAGAACGCGGCTACTCACTGAGAATTTCCGGCAAAATAAACCCAGCAAAAGTGTAAATTACATACTCAATTAATTTGTAGGGATTGGTATGAGGAGCAATTACTAATCCTAAGCATTTCTGTCTTCTAAATATTCTGACAATTCTAAAAAATTCTGACCTCTATCATACAACTTAAATTTCATACATTTATTAAATAGTAAGTCTTTGATATGCTCGGGAAGTTTATTGTAAAAACGTATACATTTGCCCATGAAAGAAGAACTGATTCTGTGGAGACGAGACTTATGCACAACAAGATTGTTTTTATTCCTCGTGTTTACAGCATGTACATCACAATTTTATAAAAAAGAATAAGAATAAGGATAAATTTACTTCTCTCTTAAATAGGCAAACAAAGGTAAATATATCTTAAGATAAAAGAAAATATGTTGTTTGAACCTGTTTATAAGAGAATGGTGCCAATTTTAGGTATACCCTGTGTTACAGGTCACTAATGCCCCATACACTGATAGGTATTAATAGTATTTTTTAGTCTCTTTACATTTAACAGTAATTATAATATTAATACGTAAAGCAAAAAAAATGGACCCCTTTTGACGAAAATTGCGCGGACGAATTATGAAAATTGGCACACTTACATGTAATATATACGGTATAAAGTGCGTTAAATGAAAAAATACGTAACACCACCCTCATATCATCACACATATTGATGATATATACGTTTTCTTTCTACGATATTGGAAAGAAAACAAGCAGACGGATTTCCTGATAGTAATAAATTCACGCCGCAGAGATACTCAAGGTGGTAATGGTGCGTTGCCAACCTAAGGCCGCTATATGAGGCCTCGAGCAAAAGTAAGTTTACCCTTTTTCTTTTTTTTACGTGTGGAAATCCATCATGTATACCCGCCACTTTCAGTGTTACGGGCGGGTTATGTCACTTACACCGAACAAGGCGTCATCCCCTTCCCCAGGTACCGGGGCTGTGGGGACGCTTTCGCAAATTTCTCACTTTCTTACTCACTGCCCTTAACTGCCCCGGCGGCGCTGGATCTCGCGATCCCCTTCTAACAGCCCCTCCTCTCAACAAGGGGCCGCATATAGTAAGGAGTTGCATACACCTCTTCGGGGTTCCTAGTGGCGACAGTCACCCTTATATCTGCCGCAACCCCATCGTTACCGGGCAGACTAGATGGAATGCCCGACCCCCTCCTCCGCAGGCCTAGATGCCGCCAACTGACGTGGGCCTAAAGTCCGCTCCTCTTGTCCCTCTTGGGCAGGGGTACTGAGCAGCGGCCTCCCTGATCCAGTTACCTAGTCAGATGTCACGGTGATAGATACGTGGTTTCATTTTCAAAAATCTTGTTTACGTTATTGGTGGTTTAAGTGGTAATCCGATGGTAAGTAAGAGATGTCGCCAATAGACACCAAAGTTGTTAAAGGTGCATTGTTAAGATGATTTACCATAATACCATAACATCACATACCAGGTACATTAGGATGACGAAAGGACTCTGAGCCCTTTACCTTTCTAAAATTGTCGACTATGCACTCCTTATAAGCGAAATGTGATAATATTGAGCACTGATGTCGTGGCTGCAGGAATAATTAATGTGTGTAAGCTAGATGAGTCTTCACAAAAGCCTAACATCTATAACACATTTCTAAATACATAATTAAAATGTTTAATTTATTTGCGATAAATTAATGCGTCGTGTTGGTCCGGGCTCCTTTCAGGATAGACCTGCCTTCCTGCCAGGCAGGTCGTAAAAGGCGAGCATGGGATTACCGTCACCAACACCATGACATCCTACTAGGTGGTAGAGTTTCACTCGCCTGGATTGGTACCACCGCCTTACCTATTCCTGACGCCATAACGTCTAATGCTTGCCATTGACAAACAAAAATTGTTATGGTTCGGAGGGCTATGTAGCTGGTAAACTTACTCTTGCTCGAGGCTTAACATCCCGACCTCAGGTTGGCAACGCACCATCATCACTTTTGGTGACTCTAGGCGGCGTGAATTTCTTACCATCGGGAAATCCGTCTGCTCGTTTGCCTTCCATTATCATAAAAAAAAATCTGGTTTCCAAACGAATAAATTCTATAAAAATATCAAACATTTTCGAGGAAAAATTTTCCTAAAAATAGATGTTAAGCTATTATCTTTACAGTCAAAACAACCTCATTAATGACAGATTAAAATGATTAGAGTGCCTGCCAGTTAACTTTGACCGCGGCAAAAATTAGAACTACTGAGTATTCGTCGGGTGTTACCCAATACACGGTAATTACCATTAGAGCATGGTAGTTTTGGAGTATATGGTCTACGCTAATGAGTTTAAAATAGGTTGGGGTTCTCAATTCTACTGTATGTTTTTTTTCTATTTTTGTACGTTTGTTACGCGATTACTCCGTCTGTAGCCAACCAATGATGATACTAATATTTTTGAAATATCGGTCAAAATTTCGAAAAGGTCCCATAGTAATTTTATCATAAACCAAGTTGTGGTTTTTGAGTTATACTTAAAGGTCTCAGCACACATAACAACTCGGAAAAGGATCGTCATCGTATCGCCTTTCGCCTCGCCGTCAACCAGGCGTTAAACTAACGTATGCACGAAACCAAATAGTATCAGCAGCTCCTGTATGACAACTTAGACTACGGCTAAACGACACCGCGCTTACGGCTCACCGACCGCGAGCCTGTTCCGACGCGCGGCGATTACGTTACGATTCCGATTTGTGTGCGGTTTCATACAAACAATAAAGAACGACTCGAGGCGATTCGGTGAGAATCGCTTTCCGAGTTGATATGTGTGCTGAGACCTTAATAATACACTTTTTTAGTAGTAAGTGAAAAATGCCTTTGTTTTGAAAAATGTTTATTTCGTGTAACTCAAAAACTACTAGTAGAATGCTGATAAAATTTATTTTGGAACGTTTTGGAACCATTTGCTTTCTTTCAAAAAAAGAATTATCAAATTGCAACGCGGTACTTAATTAAATAGTACGAGTCAGTTTTAAGAGTTTTACTGCACTTAATTATTATTAGTATTTTAAATTGTAATTTATGACGTAGATACAGTTTGTAACCAATTGGACGTAGGTAGTTAAGCAGAAAAGATCCAACCGACACAAACATCAAAATTAAGTTAAATATAATAAAGAGGTCGTAAAGCTCTATACTTTCGTTCAGTAAAAGATCCTGTATATAAACAAAGCTATGACATTTATATAATCATTAGATACCACCCCACATAATATATGACCAGTACATATCAATACATATTATAAAACAAAGTCCTCCGCCGCGTCTGTCTGTCTGTCTGTTCGCGATTTACTCGAAAAGTACTGAACGGATTTTCATTTGGTTTTCAACAATAGATAGAACAATTCTCGAGGAAAGTTTTAGTGTATAGAAAGTTTATGTTATGTACAAACCAACGATATTACAATGATATTAGTTCAATATGTCGGCAAGAAATAAGCCGATCGGGAGCTTTCCTCGAAAACGCTGCCAAAACCTTTTGAGTTTTAATAAAACAAAGTGTGATGGGATTTTTCCTCTTCGATAGATTTAAAAAAAAGTAAGCGGTGGTATATGTCTATCTTTAAAGAATAACCCACAATATCCGTTTTGTGCGTTTATTTAAAAACAGTAAAATGAAGGGTTACTTTAGAACATATTTTTAACAAGACAGTATTAACCCTTAATCAAATAAATCTGTTAGATACGTTATGCGTGTAATTTAGATCAAAATTGCCTTTTACACTATCAGAAAAAAATCAAGAACTAATGAGTTATCACAAAGTTAAAATTTCCGGGTGCAAAATTAAATATCTTTGAAGCGTAGCAAAGACATGCGCGCTTACTGCATCCATCCATACTGACATCCTGACATCCGGACATACTCACAAACTTTCGCATTTATAATATTAGTAGGATTTTTATTCTTGAATAACCGAAGCGAATCGAGGGCGGGCAGCTAGTCATATATAAACTTCAAAGTCAATTATCTCAAACTAGTTAGATGTGGATTGCGTCTTACCGTTTATTTGTGAAAAGTACCACAATACGTACAGATTCTTTCAACAATACTGTTGTTATTTTCAATACAGAGAAAAACCCCAAACGTCATAGTAAGATACACAGCACCCGTGTTGGTTCGGGCTCCTTTGCAGAATAGACCATCTGCCTTTCTGCCAGCATCTCGTAAAAGGTGAGCATAGTCTTACAGTCACCAACACCGTAGGTAGTAGAGTTTCACAACGACTCACCCGGATTGGTACCACCGCTTTATACTACTCCTGCCGCATTAACGTCATTACTTATTCCGGTTTGGAGGGTATGGTAGCCGGTAAGCTTACTTTTGCTCGAGGCCCAACATCCTGACCTCAGGTTGGCAACGCACCATTACCACCTTCGATGTCTCTAGGCGGCGTGAATTTCTTACCATCAGAAAATCCGTCTGCTTGTTTGCCTTTCAATGTTATGAAAAAAGCAAGTACAATATAAAACAAAACATACAGACTTACTAGTTTACTATTTGCTAATGTTTGATGATTAAATTATAAATATCAAAATTGACAATGTAATTTGTTTGCGGTAATATAATTTTATTGAATAATTACATTTATTTCATTTTAAAACAAAGTTTAACACTAAATGAGAAAATTTTAATAGAAAAACTAAAGCAAGTAAACATCTAAACAGAATTGAAAATAAACTAAATTAAAACTAACAAATATTTATTCAAACAAATACACTAAAGCATTCCTGGCGCAAAAGTATCCATGACGCTAGCGACATTATAACTATATATAATTAAAAACATTATAACTACAATTATATTTTTTTTAAATTGCATGCCATAATAATGGTCAAACTGTTATGATTCTGATATAAAATTGTAGTAACAAATATAATATTTATTTTCTCGAGGTATGGTAATTTTGAAAAAATGAAATATATTTGAATTAATTTGAAATAAATAAAAAGGCACTGTAATTGGTAGAATATTTTTATAAAATATCAGGGTAAATAAATTTGTGTGTTTGGCAACAATGGCAGTGTACTCCTTTGAGCGCAAACTTATCTGGAACGCACTCTAATCTAAAACTTTCTTTCATTAGGAAATAGATTAACATTAAATTTTGACACCGTTTGTGGTAATAAGTTTTAACTTCTAGCGATTTTTTTATGATACTGGAAGGCAGACAAGCAGACGGATTTCCTGATGGTAAGAAATTCATGCCGCCTAGAGACACCAAAAGGTGGTAAGTGTGCGTTGCCAACCTGAGGCCGGGATGTTAGACCTCGAGCAAAATTAAGTTTACCGGCTACCTTACCCTCCAAACCGGAACACGTCATGACGTTATGGCGGCAGGAATAGGTAAGGCGGTGGTACCAATCCGGGTGAGTCGCAGCGAAACTCTACCACCTAGTCAGATGTCACGGTGTTAGTGACGGTAAGACTATGCTCGCCTTTTACGAGCTGCCTGGCAGGAAGGCAGATGGTCTATTCTGCATAGGAGCCTAGACCTACTCAGGTCCCCTATTATGTCTAGTACCCAAAATATCCAGAATTACTCTCAATTTCCCTGCAAACGCATAAGCGGTTCCTGATTTGGTGACAATAAGGTCACTTCGAATAACGCTCTTTTAATAAAAAAAAGAATTCTTAAAAATACGCACTTTAAAATTTAAAAGTAAAGTTTTAAATCGGTTTACAAATTACAAAGTATACGTCGTATAACATAACCTCTTTTTTTCTAAAGTCAGAGTGTGGGCGTTTATTTATTTTATTTTGGTATCTATCTATGCATTTCTATGTATTAGAATCGTTGACTAAAGCCTGCTTACTTTGGGGTTAGATTCAATTTGTGTAACTTGTCCACGGATATTTATTTATTAATTTAATGCACAGAATTTACTCTACTACAATTTAAATATAAGTATTTACTACGGGTTTTCTATAGAAAGTACATATAGGGTAGTGTCAAGAGTCTCCGAAACCCGATTGTTTGAATGAAAAAGGCAATGAGTGTGAAGGTAGCTAGACAGGTTTATCAGGATCGTGAGGTCTGGCACTCGATACTCACTGCCTACCCCGTAAGGGACTTGGCGTAAAGATTACATATCTTCCGCTAATTACCTAACGTCTGATACAATATAATAATAAAAAATGTATGCCTTATTTATTATGTATTGCTAAGAAACCACGAGACGGATTATTATAAAATTCCGGTTTTGATATTTCGAAATCATGACCTATCGTTCCAAAAAAAAACACTATTAAAATCTGTTTACTAATCGCGTAACAAACATACAGTCCAATTTAGAACCTTCTCCTTTTTTAAAGTTGGGTAAATAGCAGACCCTTAAAAGAAAATTAGCTTTTGTCGATTTCGTAGTAAGTATCGCTAACTACCCAACCATTGGCGCTATCAAAACATTTGACATAAGCGGTTTTAACATGCCAAATTCCGAGCATATTTTAGAGCAAAGGATTAAGAAAAATTTCGCAGCCGGTTTAAATCCAGACATAAATCCAGCATTTTATATTTTTAATAAAAATAAATTGAATTTGGCACAAATGAAGCATGCATTTTATTAATCCTTAAAGCCAGGCACATACGTCATTTGATAAGATTTGAACACGACGTTTAATATTTATTTATAGCCCTCTCTATGGTCCTGAAATCTATGTTTTGAAATTTTTATAAGCGCATTAAACTTAACTTTTCATTGCTTAGAAAACAACACATTTGAGAACTAAATTTTTAAGGGAAAATCTGCCTTATAACGCTCGCTGACCGCATTCAAAACAGCGAGATCCAAGATAGAGTGGGATTGAAATTTCTTTCATATTGGTGCTTAAATGAGAAAGGGCATGCTCGGTCATGTAAAAAGGATGACAGATGAAAAATTGACAAAGCAGACATTCATTGCAAACGCAGATAGAAGCAAGTAACCGGGAAGGTCTGGAGGATCAAATCGCCTGGGTTTTATGCGAGGGTGGTATCTAGATTCTCCGAAACTATCGTGTTTTTATGAAAACAGAAGTGGATGTGACGTGAGCCAGGCAAATCTGTAAGCATGGGAACATTTTGCATT